>JBBPBX010040228.1:16142-29472 GCA_038048925.1 Garcialebias charrua
ACCACCACTCTTTTTTTTAAATGAAGTGGGCCGGATTGAAGTCAGTCACTGGCCGGAAAATGGCCTGCGGGTGACATCAGTGGTACCTCCCAGTAAAAAAACTACAATTTGATGAGTTCAGCTTCAGGATTATTTTACTGATTGATTGAAAAAAAGGGGCAGATATAATAAGATTTTTTTCTTCCTTCTGCTACCTTTCATTTTATATTTTGTATTCGTATCATATATGGGATTGTTTTGTATTGTATTTTAAAATGAATAAATTTGTAAATAAATAAATACATTTGTGACTTTCCTGCCAGCCCTGTGAGTTTAACAGAAAACTCATTACTTCTGACTTTGCGTTGCTAAACTATTTTTACCGCATCGGTTTCTCCGCTAGTGTTTGCTCCCTCCATTAATGTTCTTTCAATTTCATTAGAAAGCAGCGACCGGAAGCACTGTTGGCCTCTGGGACATGTAGTTCTTTTGACTTGCGTTACAGAATAGGCTTATTGGGGGGAACAAAAAACTACAAAATGGCTGTGCCTGTTTGTTTTTTACTTTTTTGTTTAGTTTTTTTTCCTATTGGTTGGTTCCTGCTCACGTTTAACATTTTATCCCGTACCGTCCCAATCCTGTGAGTAATATTAAAGTTGACAATCGTATGTTGTGAACAATCTTGCGTTGAAAACCCGTGAAAGAGCGAGTCCACAAAACTTGAACCATGAAGTAGGGGGACTACCGTATATCAAATTTCCTGAGAATAAATAATTATAATTGTCTTCTGTTTACCTTCCTGAGAGGTTTATTGTATCTAATCGGAGTTACCAGTTGTTTAATTTACCTTTTAAATTATAATTTAATAAGGCAGCACACGTCCCGTTCTGCCTGTTGATGAGCCCAACATCTTTTAAAACGTGTTTGTGTTGAGCTGAGATCTAGCTGTTTGCTCCCCTGCAGCCGACTCTGCCAACATAAAGATCCTGAACGCAGGAGCGTGGTCGAGGAGCAGCGAGAAGGTTTTCGTTTCTCTTCCCACGGAGCTCGAGGATTTGATCCCCGAGGTGGAAGATTTCTACAAGAAGAATCACAGCGGCAGGAAGCTCCACTGGCACCACCTCATGTCCAACGGCATCGTGAGTTTAACACGTGAAGACTGAGGCGAGCTCTGCAGCGACTGCACCGTCAGGACAAAACGCTCCAGCTCTGATTTACTCGCGAGGAGCTGCTGTCCTGCAGGCTTTAGCTGTTCTGAAGTTTTGTTTTTATTCTACACAACTGAGTAACACCAGTTTTATTTGAGATGTCTCAGCAAAAATGCATCTTCCAGGTTTATTTTTGATCTTTGTCAAATGTGATGAGTATTGTCACCATCTTAAAGACAAAATCAACCAGAGAAATTGCATTTCTTGCAAAAATGCAGTGTGAATGCTTATTACTGAAGTAATAGATAAAATCTGCTGAAATTAGCTAAAAAACATGCTGAAATGTAGCTGAAACAGCAGAACAAGCCCAAGTTGGCAGAAGAAAACAGAAAGAACACATATTTGCTGAATTAGGTTTAAAAAATGAAAAATGAGCACAAAAATGAGTAAATTTGCTTAAAAAGCTTAAATTAGCAAAGAAAATGGCTGAAAAGGCAGAAAGAAGCTTAAACCACCATAAGGAAGTGGAAGGAGCTGAAATTAACTCAAACAATGTGGAATTGGCTGAAAATACTAAATTTAGCACAAAAATGGCTAAATAGTAGCTGAAATAGCAGAAAAGGCTGAAAGGAGCACAAATAGCTGAAATTAGCATAAAGAAGCAAATTAGGCTGCAAGGAGCAGAAATTACCACAAAAAACTTCATCTGAAAAGAGCTGAGATTAGCTAAAAATGCTAAAGAGTAGCTGAAAGGTTAGAACAAGCTTAAATTAGCAGAACAAAGCAGAAAGAATGTTCGCCCAATTAGGCTGAAAGAATCAGAAATTATCACCAAAAGTCATCTGGGAAAAAAAAAATGTTTTGCTAATAAAACCAGCTACCTGTAAATAGCTGAAATAGCATAAAAAGCTGAGATTTGCAGAAATAAGCTGAAAGGAGCATAACAAGCTGAAATTAGCAGAAAGGAGTTAGAAGAAGCACAAAATGTTGTAGTTAGCAGAAAGAATCTGAAAGAAGCACAAAACAGCTTGAAAGAACAGCTGAAATTAGCTGAAAGTAGCTGACATTTTTTAAATTTGCACAAGGAAGCTGAAAGAAGCTGAAGCAGAACAAAATGTGAACGGAGCCGTAAAAGGTTGTAAACTGATCTAAAGATTTGAAGGATGTAAAATGAGCTCGATTTTTTTTTTCTATGAGAAGAAAAATGGCAGAAAAGGCTAAATATTTCAAAAAGCTAAAGTTGCACCAATACCAAAAGTCATAGCAGGGTTGTCCTGAACGAGCTGAACGTTTTGATTTATGATTTGTTGAAATAGCACAAAAATTGTGGAACGAGAAAGATGCTGAAAACCATACAGAAGAAAAATGGATCACAACAATCTGAATGCTTCATAAACATTCACTCAGTTAGCAGAATGCTCTCCTTCAGCTTCTGGGTGTGGATGAGCTGAAATTTCCCTTGACTGATTAAAAAAGCTTGTTGTCGTGATATTTATTCATCTTAAACATAGAGACACTGTTAAAAATGTTCATGTTCACAGAACTAAAAATTAGACGGTTTTGTTTGGTCAGAAACATAAAACTCGAGCAGTAAATTCATTATTAAAATATTTTTTAATTTATTTTTTACTTAAATTTTTTTGCTTTTATTTAATAAATTTAGTTCTCAGGATTGGATTTTCAATCAAACCTCTGTGATTGTTGAAGTTTTAATTAGAGCGAACATTTATCTTTTTAAATAGTATTTTTAAAAACGACACCTTGGTGCACGTTCATCTGTAACACATTTCAATATGATAAATTGTTGAAAGGAAAACAAAAAGTAAAATTTCTGCAGATCACCTTTAAGAATGAGGTGGGGCAGTACGACCTGGAGGTGACCACGTTCCAGCTGGCCGTGCTGTTCGCCTGGAACCAACGGCCGAGGGAACGGATCAGCTTTGAAAACCTCAAGTTAGCCAGCGAGCTACCGGACGCTGAGCTGCGACGCACCCTCTGGGTAAACACGGCGACTGGAAACAAAGCACTTTCTGTCTCTGGACTTTAGCTGCAAATATTTATTTAATGAAGCTCCCATTTCTGCTCCTCTGTGCTCCCAGTCTTTGGTGGCGTTCCCCAAACTGAAGCGACAAGTGCTGCTGTACGACCCGCTCGTGTCCTCGCCCAAAGACTTCGCAGAAGGAACGTTATTCTACGTCAACCAGGAGTTTTCTCTCATGTAAGAGCCTCACAGCCTGCCATAATGTTCTGTTGACTGACGGAGTTTTAACGTCTGGTCGAGGCTTTGTACTTAAATCAGCCAGTTTTTTTTTTTGTTTTTGCAACACTTTATTGAGTTTGTTTTGTTTTTCACACAGGTATACATCCATCGTTTCAACATTTTTCCTTACATCCTTCCTGACTTCAACAAAATAATTATCAAACATACTGTATCTGTATTGAAACGCTTCATCCTTTCTTACCCCAACACTTGTAATACCTGGGATTTACTATTTGCTCTTCCCTCTTCGCGTCTCCTAATTTTCTTCTCTTCTCATTTAAATATACCTGCAGTTGAACTTTCTGTAGCCATGTGGGTTCCTCCTGTCCTGTCCCCCGGTTTTATTCAATAAAATCAGACCTCAACGGTGAAACATATTCCAACCAGTTTTTCCAGTAGTTCTTAAATTTGCCCGATTCTAATCTGATGGAAAAAGTCAGCCTTTCCATCATATAAATATTGTGCATTACGTCAACCCATTCTTCCCTTTTAAGCTCCTCTACCTTCATCCACTTTCTAGTAATGGCTTTTTTGCTTGCCAACATCATGACCCCAAACATATATTTATACGCTGATCTCGACAACCGTTCCATCCCTCTTCCCATGTATAAAGCCTCAAATGTGAATGGCATGCTTGTTTCCATAACTACCGTATTTTCTGGTGTATAGGTCGCACCGGTGTATAGGTCGCACCATCCAATTATTGCCAAAGAATTGGAAAAATCCCTAGATAGGTCGCACTTAAAAACAATTATTTGTTTGATTAAAAATTATAGCAAATATGTGTCTGAGCTGAACTTTTCCTTAATAAATGAACGTAATTGTGAAATGAGCTTGATTTAAAAATTTGTTTCGCCGAAAGTGATAAAAAGCCATATACTGTATATGTTGCACCGGTGTATAGGTCTTAGGCCTTGAAAAAACCATAAAAAGGTGCGACCTATACACCGGAAAAGACGGTATATCCATAACTTTCTTTACCTCCTGCCAGTATGGACCGATATGTGGGCAGTCCCAAAACACATGAAAGCGATCCGCTCTTTCTTCTCCGCATCCCCTCCAGCATCTTGTATCTTCTTGGTATTTTCTTTGTGTTGGTGTAATAAAATATCTCACAGTATTCTTCCAGCTAAACTCTCCATGAGATGGAACAAGTTATTTTCCACTGTTGCCTACATAATTCCTACCAAGTCTCCTCTGAGATAAATCAGCCAGTTTTATCTTTAATTCTGTTTGAGTTAATAAATATAAAGCGCCAGTTGAGCAGCTCAGGCCTAAACATGACCCTAAAATCCAAAACTTCATTTATGTCTGGACAGGAGGCTAAAACGTAAAAAATACAGCAACGTTTCTTATCGCTCGTGCCATTGCATGTCCAAGTTTTAATCAGAGCACTTATACAATCTGTTAGTGCTCCACCTATGTTTCAGGGATGACTCTCAGCTACTACCACGCTCAATTGTATCCTAAGAACTGTGAGATGTAGCCATTTTTTTGTTTGCTAAGCTCTTTAAATCAAACTGACTCCAAAGGGTGAGCTGTTTCAGTTCAGTTTATTTATATAGCACCAAATCACAACAGATGTTGTCTCAGGGCACTGAACAGAAACATTCACATACAAAGAAAAGCCAATCAATAAAGTTCTCTGTCTAAGGAAGCCAGCAGACTCGTTGAATCTTCACTTCACTGCAGTCTCCCACCCTGAGCAAGCACAGAGGCAACAGTGGAAAGGAAAAACTCCCTCATGAGGAAGAAACCTTTAGCAGAACCAGGCTCAGGACAAGCGGCCATCTGCTTCAACCGGCTGGAGTTTTAGAGGAACAGGAAGGAGAGACAAACGAGCACAGAATGGCAGGTCCAGATGTAGGTGCAGGTGTACCCCCTGTAGGAAGAAAGACAAAAACATATGTCAAGGATAGACATAATTATAAATACAAACAGGTATGTAGAGTAAGTAAAGACAGCAGCAGAGTGAGGAAATGTGCTCAGTTTGTCCTCCAGTACTCTTAAGTCTAGAGCAGCATACCGGTGATTAAGGGATAGCTCAGGAAACCTAAGCTAATCCTAACTATAATCAAAAAAGGCGTTCAATACAGGATCAACTGGACTTTATTTGTTGCAGAAAACATTTCGACTTCTGTCCAGAAGTCTTTTTGTAATCCTAACTATAGGATTTATCAAAAAGAAAAGGCCTAATTTTAAAAGTAGACAATGTTTGGGGAGTAACATCTATGCCTGTCACGATAACTAATTTTGCTGGGTGATTAATTGTCTCAAAAATTGTGATAAATGATATTGTTTGAAATTTGACAATAATTAGTAATTATTGCCAAATTTAAGAAGAAATGTTGGTTAATTTGTTTTGTGCGTACAGGTAGTCCCCGAATTACGAGCGCTCTGATCTACGAGGTTCCAGACTTACGAGCTGGCGAATTTTTGGAAAAAACGCAAAAAATACTGAGTTTTCATGTGTTTTTTCACCACAGTTAGTTAGCTAAGCATATGGACACACGTTTCCGATCATTTTTATGCAGTTTTAAGCAGTTTTTCGATGAAAAACGAGTGTTTGTAGTCGCGCTAGCGAAACCGTTCCAATTTACGAGCGAAATTCCGGACTTACGAGAGACATGGCAACCGTTCCAAATTACGAGATTTCCGGTTTACGAGCGCCTCGTTGTAACGGATCTCGCTCGTAAATCGGGGACTACCTGTAGTACCTTTTTTGACCACCGGATGGCAGTGTAAGACTGTTTGAACTGAAGGATGGATAGTGAGGGAGCAAGCAGTGTGTCTCTTTAAGAAAAATGAGAGGGAGGCCCCTTGACGTGACATGGGCTGTCTCTCCTTCCTGTTTTTCAGTTCTCAAAATGGTGGACGCTCGGTGATTAGAGCTCTTTAGCATAGCATTTTTCACACAAAGCCTTTAATAATAAAAAAAATCTGTTAATAAGTTCACAGCTTCTTTTTGCAGAGAAAAACAACTTTTTAGATGAAGGCACGGGTTTCAGTCGTGAATTTTGGAACTTCGACAAGATGGAGTTTTTTTTTAGGTTGGCCTATTAGCTTAGCTCGTAACTTAGCTGCTTTTAATGATCCAAAAACGCGATTTTAGATTGTTAAAATGGATTTTAAAGAGAAAAGAGAAAGGGAGGGGTCAGAAGAGCACCGGAGTTGAGCTTTCCCCCCAGAACCTTGTTTAGTTCCTGCTTTCTGCCGTACAAATGAAGCATATATTGGTGACAAGCTCTTCCAAGATGTTAGAATCTGAAAAAGGTTTCTGCAGACAAAAAAAAATCACGTGCAAGCTTTACATTTTGTATTTTGTGCTGAACAGGTTCACACTGCCTCACGATGTGGTAACTTTCTGATTTACTTCAGTTTCAATTCAATTCAGTTTATTTATAAAGTGGCAAGTCACAACAGAAGTCATCTCAGGGCACTGAACAGAAACATTCATATACAGGTAGTCCTCGACTTACGACGTAGATCCGTTCCTACGCGGCGTCGTAAACCGATTTTTGACGTAAGTCGGAAAATACGTACATACTGCACCATGCAGTATACATGTACAGTACTGTATTACCAAGCACTTAGCCTATCCTAACACAGTACCCTACATAATTATCAAAAAACACATACGTTTGGGAGCCATAATGAAGGGAAAAAAGAGTTAATGGCCTACTGTGATGCTGGTGATGCTGTCCTCGGTCCATCCACTGTATTCCGTATTCCGTTTATGACGTAAAACCGCGTTCACAGTACAGTACAGTACAGTATTCCTCCGCCACTGTACTGCGTACAGTACAATATTTTCCGCCGCTGCACCACGTACAGTACAATATTTTCCACCGCTGCTTTACGACGTTTACAACGTAAAACTGGTCCATCCACTGTATTCCGCATTCCGTTTACGACGTAAAACCGCGTTCACAGTACACAGTGCATTATTCCTCCGCCGCTACGTTTACGACGTAAAACCGGTCCATCCGCCGTATTCCGCACTCCGTTTATGACGTAAAACTGCGTAACTCAAAATAAGGCTTTTCATAGTACAGTATTTTCTGGTGTATAGGTCGCACCTGTGTATAGGTCGCACCACCCAATTATTGCCAAAGAATTGGAAAAATCCCTAAATAGGTCGCACTGGTGTATAGGTCGCACCTACATTTAGCTCTGCTGCAAATGTCTGCCACAGGAGCGCACAGCAAGGCTTTTAAGAAGATTAACACTTAAAAACAATTGTTTGTTTGATAAAAAATTATAGCAAATATGTGTCTGAGCTGAACTTTTCCTTAATAAATGAACGTAATTGTGAAATTAGCTGGATTTTAAAATTTGTTTCGCCGAAAGTGATAAAAAGCCATATATAGGTCGCACCTGTGTATAGGTCGCAGGCCTTGAAAAAACCATAAAAAGGTGCGACGTAAATGGGAGATGCGTATTAACCACGAAACGTCGTAACTCGAGACCGGCGTAACCCGAGGACTACCTGTATATAAAAAGTTGATTAGTAACATTATCTGAGGAGTCAGCAGATTTTATTCAATACACAGCATGGCTGTAGGACTCACATTTGTCTGCTGTGCATTTACATTTCATTTCTATAAACTTCTCATCCAAAGCTAAAACTTTCTTTTTTTATGTTTTCATCTTATGTTTAGATTTTTGTACCCAGTTCTGTTTTTGTCATACAACGTAATAAAACGGTTGACAAAATAAGAAGAAATGATGTTATACCTTTTCCCGTGTGTTGTCAGTTTGAAGCGTACAACCACAAACTGATCCTTTAACGTCCAACTTTATAGAAAAAACTCCAAGGTGCAGAAACGGGGGAAGATCAACCTGATCGGTCGGCTGCAGCTCACCACGGAGCGAATGAGAGAGGAGGAGAACGAAGGCATCGTTCAGCTCAGGATCCTCAGAACGCAGGTGAGAACGTGAACTCCCCCAGCATGCACCTCTTCTCCCCCTGCGCAGTCGAACAGCAGCTGACGGTTTGTCTGCTGTAACCTTCAGGAGGCCATCATCCAGATCATGAAGATGAGGAAGCGCATCAACAACGCCCAGCTGCAGACGGAGCTGGTGGAGATCCTGAAGAACATGTTTTTACCACAGAAGAAGATGATCAAGGAGCAGATCGAGTGGCTCATAGACCACAAGTACATAAAGCGGGATGAGATCGATATAAACACCTTCATCTACATGGCGTAGCGCACGACGATGACTCGTGCTAACGTCAGTGGATCCGGCCTGATGGACACTAGAATATTCCAGGCTTTCCGTCCTCTACCGAGATGTAAAAAAATCCAATCTTGTGCAGGGAGAACTTAATCAAGACTGAGACTTCTTTAAAACAAAACTTCCTGCCTTCAACGTGTATAAAGATTTCAAATGGTTGATATCACAGCAGCAGTGGAGTCTGCACCAAGCGGTGGGAACTGTTTTTAAGTGTGGGGGGGAAGGGGAGTCTTTTTTGCTGCCTGGATGAGGTTATTAAATGTCCACGGTCTGTTTTTGACGCCGCTCTGCGTCCCGTCGGCCACCACTACACTCCTGCTCAGTGCTTGCACAAGTCCGAAAGGCGTGCTGACAGGAAGCGCCGAGGAAATATCTACAGCCCGAATCGAACCCAGAACACTCGAACTGAACGCCGCCGTCTTTCCTCGGAGGCGATGCTGCTAAAACCCACCTGCGTGGAGTTCTCACGGGGGGTCCTGACGCAGCCGGGGCTCAGCTGTCACAGTGAAGGTGATCAAACACTTCAATCTGAACGTTCATGTCTAAAAATCCAGAGAAACACTTCACAAACCACAAACACTGAACCAAACGGGTCCTGCTCTGATCCCGTCGAGCCTCCGCCCCCAGGTAAACGTGAGGATGTGGGGTCACTTAGCACAATTCTGTAATCAGAACCCGCCCCCCGCTCCACCTGTCCAGCTGAAGAGTCCCAGGGACAGATGTGGACCTGGAGTCTGAGAGGTCAGCTGGTGTTTGGAACAGGCCTCTCATCTCCGGTGAGAGGAGGCCGAGGTCAGTATTACACAATACTACAGTTCAAGAGCGAGTAACGTGAGATGTGAATAATGGAATGAATAAATAAACAGCACCTTATTATGAAACTACGTACGTGCTGGTCTTTCCTTACAGCTTGTTAGTATTTAAGGATTTTTCCCCCCCTTTATTATTTTTCTGCATTAATTAAACAAGAGTTTGAAAACCTCAATCGAAAACTCTGCCTCCAAGGATCAAACCGCTTGTAGTTATAGACTTTAAAGTCCATGACCCACCATGTTTTCAAATTGCATCGCCATTAATATTTAGTAGTTAATTAAATAATGAAACAGGAGCGTTTATTTATATTGTAGAGAAATAACGCTAAATGTGTTATTTCATGATTAATAGCAGATTTTAGCCGCAGCTCCGGGAAAATCTGCCCCTCTCCATATATGGGCATTGACGTCACTGAAATATCCGCCTTGAATGCATGCGGAGTTATAACAAGCATGCATCAACGTAGCTTCATTATTGCAGCGGTGTTATATCTTATTTCCTCATGAAGCCGGCTGGCTATTTATTCTCTCCCCGTGACCTGTAAATCAATTCAGTGACAGGTCGGGGGTACAGAATTAAAATGCAGCCGACAGCTTTAACCGCAGCGGTGTTATATCTTATTAAAAAGTTCTAAAAAATAAATAAAAACAGAGCGCTGGTCCTGAACTCACAACTGCACCAGGAAATATTTAGAGATTGCGCATCCACGTAGGACACTATTTAATTCGCTCGCGACAAATTCATTAATTTCCTCATGAAGCTGCCGGCTGGCTATTTATTCTCTCCCTGTGACCTGTCAATCAAAACAGTGACAGGTCGAGAGGTAGAGAATAAAAATGCAGCCGACAGCTTTAACCGCAGCTGTGTTATATCTTATTAAAAACTTCTAAAAAATAAATAAAAACAGAGCGCTGGTCCAGCTGAACCCACAACTGCACCAGGAAATATTTAGAGATCGCGCATCCACTAGTTTAATTCGCTCGCTCGCGACAAATTCATTAATTTCCTCATGAAGCCGGCTGGCTATTTATTCCCTCCCCGTGACCTGTAAATCAATTCAGTGACAGGTCGGGGGTACCGAATTAAAATGCAGCCGACAGCTTTAACCGCAGCGGTGTTATATCTTATTAAAAAGTTCTAAAAAATAAATAAAAACAGAGCGCTGGTCCTGAACTCACAACTGCACCAGGAAATATTTAGAGATCGCGCATCCACGTATAGTTTAACTGCAGTTTAAAGCTCCACTGACATGTTCTTTTAACTTTTCAAAAAATGGCACAACATATATAAATATTAAGATAGACCTCTGACCGTTTTTGCTAAAATAATGTTAAATGAATGAAAATTTCTCTCAAAATAGTTTAAAATTAGCGCCGTTTGTTTAGACCGTAAATCCGGATCTTCCGGTCACGTGTCAGCATTCCCGTTTCTGACGTCACGTCCGATACTGAACTCTGCTCAAACGACAAAAATATAGACGCATCCGTCGAATTTAGCCATTTAAAACTACATTATAGCGAAGCCAAATCGCTATAATGTAGTTTTAAATGGCTAAATTCGACGGATGCGTCTATATTTTTGTCGTTTGAGCAGAGTTCAGTATCGGACGTGACGTCAGAAACGGGAATGCTGACACGTGACCGGAAGATCCGGATTTACGGTCTAAAAAAACGGCGCTAATTTTAAACTATTTTGAGAGAAATTTTCATTCATTTAACATTATTTTAGCAAAAACGGTCAGAGGTCTATCTTAATATTTATATATGTTGTGCCATTTTTTGAAAAGTTAAAAGAACATGTCAGTGGAGCTTTAACTCTCACTGTCATAAACCTCCATCGCAAACTCACTCCTGCCTTCTGACTGGATCCTTTATTTATGTCATTCCGGACTTCGGCAATCTTCGGCCGGGTTTCCGGGACTCCGTTGTTTTTTTGTTTTTTTTACACTCGCCTGGCCCAAATGCAAAAATGAAAATAGACATATTCTACTACAGTAATTGTCCACTATGGTGAATTGTTACTGTCACGGTGGGTGTTGTCCTTTAACATGTTGCTTTGCAGTATTATATTATTTTTTTTTTTAAACAACAAGGGCTAATTTTAGGGACTCCGTTGTTTTTTTTGTTTTTTACACTCGCCTGGCCCAAATTTGCAAAAATGAAAATAGACACATTCTACTACAGTAATTGTCCAATATGGTGAATTGTTACTGTCACGGTGGGTGTTGTCCTTTAACATGTTGCTTTGCAGTATTATATAATTTTTTTTTTTTTTAAACAACAAGGGGTAATTTTACTGAAATTACTTTATTTAGTAAAGTATTCAGTCTCCAAGTATAAAAATAAAAAAATTAAAATGATCTGTTATTTAGATTGAAAAAGTCTGCACAAAATATAGATCAACAATAGATCACAAAAACTAAAGTGAAGGTGTAGTTTCCCAAAACAACTACCGTAAAAAACGTTGTATTATACGCTGTATTTTTGCTCATTTGAATGTCCAGCGTATTAAACACCGAAGAGTATTATTTATGGATTTTTTTCCCATATTTTTAGACCCATTTTTCGCTCTGATTCTTCGTTTTTCATTTTTGGCAAAAATGGTGCAGTACCAGTTTCGGCCGCTATACGGGCGCTGTAGGCAGCAGCCAGCAGAGGACTCAGAAGCCGTTTTCGCATTGGCCAGCCCTCCCCGGCTCTCCCAGCTTCTAACCCGGGTTCGGCGTATTCGCATTTACCTTTTCCGCCCGGGATCCACCCTTGTTCTGGAACCATCTCCACCGTGGTTCTTATCGGGCCGAGCCCCACGGACCCAGTTTCACGTCATGTACTGCTCACATTTGATTCGTTGTTTGCAGCAGGGGCGGGACTCATTCAAACAACCTCAGCGCGAGGGTTGAATTTCATTCAAATTTAACTACAGAAACGAGAAACCCCTAAAACAATTGTTAGCTGAATTAGTTTTTCTGAGTTAAATTTTTGTTAATAACTGATCACAAATCAGCTTATGTTACAACGTAAATAACAACGAAGCGCGGACCCATTTCCGCCTTTCAGCGCGACTTGAATGTCATTAAACAATAACTAAAACAATAACTAATATTGTCTAACTGTTGCGCGCAGCCAGGGTTTTAAAATATAACTAATAATCTCTAACTTCTACGTGCAGCTAAAATGTTAAGAGGAGTGATTCCTATATGGGTAAGGTGGACACCTGAAAATCCAGTCCGCTGTATAGCTCAAAGCGTTAATGCACTGTCGTTTTGACCCGGCGAAGCGGGTTCGCTTCCCGCCTGGGACAAAGTTATTTTACTTTTTTTTTCTTTATCCACAATATTCTTGAGGGTGTCACTGTAGAAGCGAATGTGCATTGTACTTCCTGTCCGACACCGGAAGTGCCTGTATTCCATTGGTGGAGTATGGATCGCGGGTGTTTTTGAAAGTTATTTTCATTCATTTTATCGGAGCAAACACAGCTTTTGTTTAAACGGAACGTTTACTGAAATGTCCTACCGGGGTTCAGGTACCTGCTGTGCTGTTCGCGGCTGCACCAACAACCGGACCAAGCTAAATCTTTGGCTAAAACAACAGTGTTTTCAACACGGACCCAAAACAAAGAAAGAGTGTTCCTGCATCCTTCTCTATGGCTGTGTCTGCGCGATCAGGTAACATCTGTAATTTCTTTTTATTCAGGGAGGGTTTATTAATGAGAGTTTTGGATGATTTACTGTCTTAAAACGATATATGTCAGGCGCGACCAGTATTTTTAGCCGAGATAGCTGCTAATAAACCTTAGCCGAGAGGCCGGAGCTAACGCGTTCGCTATTTATGTAGTTTTAAATTATGTCTGCGCGATCAGGTAACATCTTTTTATTCGGGGAGGGTTTATTAAT
>JBBPBX010040229.1:7941-29471 GCA_038048925.1 Garcialebias charrua
AACAGTTTGAATAAAGTAGATGTCACTTCCTGCATTCTGGAGTATTTTAACGGTTGTTAAGCATCTTTGACCTCAACAAGTTAAACACATGGTTCAATACACACAAGTGCTGGTCATAAAATTAGAATATCATGAAAAAGTTGATTTATTTCAGTAATTACAGTATATTCAAAAAGTGAAACTGGTATATTCATTCATTACACACAGACTTATTTCAAATGTTTATTTCTTTTAATGTTGATGATTATTTATAACTGACAACTAATGAAAACCCCAAATTTAGTTTCTCAGAAAATTAGAATATTACTAAAGGTGCAGTCTGCAGTTTCTGTAGTGCAGTCTGTAAGTTTTCTAAAAATATATTTTTAACATATTTCTTCACTCTGTCACTATCTCCTGACAGACTGATGTTAGACAAAGTAATCTTTGAAAAAAACTATAGTCCCCTTGCTTCTCCAGGTGTTACTAAAAGCATTTCTAAAAAGCCACAGTGACCCGCCGTTAACCAGCCAATAAAAACAGAGCTTCTCACTTCTCACGCTCCTAACCCACGCCCCCGCCTGTCCCAGCCCCAGCGGCCGCGCACGTTCTCGTTCAAAGGATTGCAAAGCGATGCAAAACTGTTTTGTATGTGACACAAATGTATTAAATTCCCCTTCTTCATCCCTGATCTGGACTTTTCTTTTGTTTTTTTGCCAAAAGTCAAGTGATCGCTTCCTCCTCCGCTGACTCCATGACTGAAACAATGAGGAAATGAATTAATTTGTCACGAGCGAATTAAACTCGGGTTCAACGTGGCTGCGCGAGGCTCTGCAGATTTTCTGGTGTGCTGGACCAGCGCTCCATGTTTTTATTTTATTTTTTAGAACGTTTTATTAACATATAAACACAGAACATCGCAGCGGTTGAGACAGGACATGCAGTGGAGGCGGAGCTAAGGAGGCAGAGCTGAATTTCAGCGAGAGCAAGGGGGAGCAAAGCCATATATGGCTCTGAGGGGGAGGGACCAGAATGCTTCTGTTGAAAAATTTTCTAAGTGCTGCGTTCTACAGAAACTGCAGACTGCACCTTTAAGACCAATAAAAAAATGATTTTTTGAAATGTTGGCCAACTGAAAAGTATGAACATGTAAAGTATGAACATGTAAAGTATGTACAGCACTCAATACTTAGTTGGGGCTACTTTTGCCTGGATTACAATGCAGCATGGCCTGGAGTCCATCAGTCTGTGGCACTGCTCAGGTGTTATGAGAGCCCAGGTTGCTCTGAGTGGCCTTCAGCTCTTCTGAATTGTTGGGTCTGGTGTCTTCCTCTTCACAATACCCCATAGATTTTCTATGGGGTTATGGTCAGGGAGTTTGCTGGCCAAATAAGAACAGGGACACCATGGTCCTTAAATCAGGTACATGTACTGGTATCTTTGTCACTGTGTGCAGGTGCCAAGTCCTGTTGGAAAATGAAATCTGCATCTCCATAAAGTTGGTCAGCAGCAGGAAGTGCTCGAAAACTTCCTAGTAGACGACTGTGTTGACCTTGGACCTCAGAAAATAGTGGACCAACACCAGCAGATGACATGGCACCTCAAACCATCACCGACTGTGGAAACTTGACACTGGACCTTAAGCAACGTGGATTCTGTGCCTTTCTTCTCTTCCTCCAGACTCTGGGACCTTGATTTCCAAAGGAAATGCAAATTTTACTTTCATCAGAGACCATAACTTTGGACATGTCATCTGCTGGTGTTGGTCGACATCATGCATCAGCCAGGAGTCGGCAGGGTCCAGCAATCGCTGAGAAGTAAAGATGTGAGGAATCGCTCCAATCGGGGTCCAAAAACAACCCTAAAACCTTTAGAAATAAACTCAAACTAAAGTGAAGATGGAGTCTAGGGTTGACTCACGAAAGAAGAAAACAACGGGCGCAGTGACCATTAATGAGGAAGAACAACACAGCAACCGAAACCATTCTCCAACCCAGGAGACTGAGGAAGGAGAAATGGAGGAGGCCAGCTTGAATAGCAAACTCGCCGAACTAGAGACTTCAGCAACAAGCAGCAACTTCTAGAGATTCAACAAGACCTGCACAGAACAAATGATAGGCTGGATGTAGCGGAGGGTCGAATTGAAGAAATGGAAACATCCATGCAGGTGGCGTCCTTGTTAATTAAACGACTTCTACAACGCCAAGATAATAGGGAGGCTAAACTTATTGATAAGGAGGGCCGCGCATGCCGAGATACTATTAGGATTTACGGCATTCAGGAAAAGGTCAAAGGTAACGACCTTGAAGGTTTCATAGAAAAACTGTTTCGGGACTGCGTAGACTAGGGCGGCTGTGGCTGAGTGGTCAGAGCAGTCGTTTTCCCGTTCCTGAAGCACCGTGGTCCGAGGCCGTGTTGATCTCAGAAGAATCCAACGCGGAGGCGGTGAGAATATAAAAGGCAGCATTTTAATAGCGCTAACTGGAGTAGAACATGGCTTGTTGTCCTGCGGCCATTTTGAATCTCCAGAGATTTTTTAAGGGTAGAAGCGGAAGCTTCTATGATATTAGAAAGCTCATATGTGGCTGTTTTATTTATTTATTAGTGTTTATGTCTTATATCCTATATTATAGTTATATCCTAGATGTTATTACTGTTTTTCTCGTACAACTGGAACCCTGTGTACATAATCTCGTTTCATCACATGTACCACATGCGGTGCAAATGACAATAAAGATTCTCTGACTCTGATGTCACATTTTCAGATTACTGTACTGTACATGTCTAGTATAGGTTTTATTTGTTTAAGGCAGTCATAGTTGTTCATAACTTTATTATTAGTCAGCCTGAGAGTTACTTATCCAAGCAAACAGTTACCGGAACACACCCTGTCAAAATAAGAGAGTTTCCAGATCCTGTTCTGGCAGGATCCGGCTCAAATCAAGCCTGGTTACGGACCTTTTGGTTCTGGTGGTCCTGCAGCACTTGATGACAGAACCTGAAGCTGCCCATCATGCTCTGTTCATCATTCAACAGAACCTCTGTTTGATGGTTCCTTTAAGGTTCTTCAAACCAAGCCAAACAGAACTTTAGGAAGAACCCACCTGATGGCCCAGTTGGTCTGCAGGTCGTCCCTCATGGCCTCGGTGACACACAGGTTGTTGGAGGACAGAGACCCGAAAACACGCTCATACCTGAAGGATGAGAGGACACGAGACCTTTGATTACAATCATCATTCCTGCATCTGGACCAGGTCCACCAAAAAAAGTTTTGGGCTGTTCCTTTTCAAAAAAAAGTCCTCCAAGGCCCTCAGTCTTCTAACTGCATCATCCCACTTGGAGAATTTTGTGAAACTGTGGGGATTTAAGAAGGTTTTATGCACCGTTTCTGATCAGGGACCACTATACAGGGTATATGCAGGAATAATGAAGTTAATTTCAATACCTTTTCAAGACTTTTTAAAGACCTTCCAAAATAAATTCAAGACCTTATCGTCACTTTGATTTGCAAAACTGCTGTTGTTTTCAATTACTGTAAATCTGTGAATCTCAAATCTACAACAGAACTGAGATACAGTGGAAAGAAAAAAGTTCAAAAGAAGAAACTGAACCACGACTAGGTTTAAGAAAATATAGCTTAGGCTACAAAAAGACTCGTAGCTATTTTAAAGTAACTTGGTTGAACAATGGCGAATAAGAAATAAACGCGGTTATTCTCGGAAACAGGCCTCAGCCATTCTTGAAAATCAGGCATCTCCAACCAGGAGTCAGAAAACTTGCATTTACCCATTGTTCTCACGGTCTTGCGGCAACTTACTCAAACACACAGACTCAACTTGGAGATAAAGCAGCTGCGCATGCGCACAAGATAGGCCTAGCCGTAAAGGCTGTTGTAACCTGACACTCTAAATTTGTGCGAAGCGGTTTCCGAATCATCCGCGGTGAGGAAAACAAATATTCGTCATACATACATTTTGCTGTCAAATTATTTAAAGCTAGAAGCAAAAAAAATAATACCTCATCAAATCGCTTTCAAGACTTTTTAATACTTTTCAAGACCCTTAATTTTCCCAAAATTGATTTATCAACTTTTAATAACTTTCAAGACCCTGCATATACTCTGACTATAACACAACAAGCTCCTCATGTAAATATTTTATTTTAAGCTTGTCCTGATCACATTTTTTAACACTGTTGTGTTAACTTATTGTGTAAATAAAGGTTTGTTAAAAATCAAAATCTTCTTCTTTCGGCTTTTCCTTCTTCAGGGGTCGCCACAGCGAGTCATCCTCCTCCATCTCACTCTGTCCTCTGCATCCTCTGTCCTCACTCCAGCTGCCTCCATGTCCTCATGTCCTATATTTCCTCTGTCTTTTTCATGGCAGCTGCATTTCTAACATCCTTCTACCAATATACCCACTGTCCCTCCTCTGGACATGTCCAAACCATCTCAGTGTGTCCTTTCTAACTTTATCTCCGAGTTCTTCAACCTGTGCTGTACCTCTGATGATCTCATTCCTAATCTTATCCATCCTTGTCACTCCTAAGGAGAACCTCAGCATCTTCATTTCTGTCACTTCCAGTTCTGTCTCCTGTCTTTGTGTCAATGTCTCTGTCTCCAGACCATACAACATAGCTGGTCTCATCACTGTCTTGTAAACTCTTCCTTTGATCTTTGCTGACACCTTTTTGTCACAAATCACTCCTGAACTTTTCTCCATCCACTCCATCCTGCCTGGACTCTCCTCTTCACCTCTTTACCACATTCCCCATTTTCCTGGACAGTGGACCCCAAGTACTTGAAGTCCTGCACCTTTGTGACCTCTGATCCTTGTAGCCTCACTGTTCCACCTCCTCCCTCTCATTCACACACATGTACTCTGTCTTACTACGGCTGACTTTCATTCCTCTTCTTTCAAGTGCATACCTCCACCTCTCCAAGTTCTCTTCCACCTGTTCCCTGTTCTCACCACAGATCACAATGTCATCTGCAAACATCATAGTCCATGGGGATTCCTGCCTGACCTCATCTGTTAGTCGGTCCATCACCAGAGCAAACAAGAAGGGGCTCAGAGCCGATCCTTGATGCAATCCCACCTCCACCTTGAAGCTATCTGTCACTCCTACAGCACATCTCACCACTGTCCTGCTGTCCTCATACATGTCCTGTACCAGTCTAACATACTTTTCTGCCACTCCAGATTTCCTCATGCAATACCACACCTCCTCTCTTGGCACCCTGTCATATGCTTTTTCTAAATCCACAAACACACAATGGAGTTCTTTCTGACCCTCTCTGTACTTCTCTATCAACATCCTCAAAGCAAAGATGGCATCTGTGGTGCTCTTTCTTGGCATGAAACCATACTGCTGCTCACAGATAGTCACCTCTTGTCTAAGTCTTGCTTCCACAACTCTCTCCCAGATCTTCATTGTGTGGCTCATCAACTTAATTCCCCTGCATCATCCCATTGACTGAAAAAGCCTGATTCTAATTTCTCCTTCAAATTAACTGCTAATCCTAGAGGTTCACATACTTTTCCATCTTCAGGGAGGCAGTTGTGTGTGAATGAGGGCGAGCTAGACCTGGAGCAATACACATCCTGTCCTGGGGTACATTAGTAAACGTGCTGATGACGTCACCACCATCATATGTTAAGAGCTATCCAAACAGAAAACCTTGACTGAATGCAGAAGTTCGCACCCTGCTGGAAGCCAGGGACACTGCCTTTAGGTCTGGCAACTCACAGGAGCTGAGGAGGACAAGGAAAGAGCTGGTTGCTGGTATTAAAAGGGCCAAGGCCACATATGCACAGAGGATTTAGGGTCAATTCACCTCACAAGACCCATGGAGCATGTGGCGGGACATTAAGTGTATAACAGATTATAAAGACAGAGGAGCATAATGCCCTAGAGACCCAACACTGCCTGATGCCTTCAACAAGTTCTGATACACATGTTGAAGACCTGAACAGACCACCCAGCACCAGACTCACCTCACCATCGGAAGAGGAGTTTCTCAGCGTAACCTCAGGCGAAATGAGGAGTACTTTAAGGAGGATTAATCTGGCCCAGACAACATCCCCGGGAAAGTGTTGAAAGACTGTGCCGATCAGCTCTGCGAGGTGCTGGCCAACATATTTAATTCCTCACTTACCCTGAAGACTGCCACAATAATCCAAGTCCCAAAGAGCTCTACAGTGACTGGATGGTCTGAATGACTATCAGCCAGTAGCCCTCACCCCAATAGTTGCTAAATGCTTAAAAAAACTGGTCATGACCCACATCAGAACAACCATCAACATCAACAAGGACGCTCATCAGTATGCATACCGCGAGAACCGATCAACAGAGGACGCCATCTCCTCTGTGGTCCACACTGCTCTCACCCACCTGGAGCAGAAGGACTCTTACGTCCGTATGCTCTTTGTGGACTTCATGTCTACCTTCAACACCATGATCCTCCAAACCCTGATGGACAAACTATTCACACTATAGGACTAAGCCCCTCCATTTGCAACTGGGTCCTAGACTTCTTAACAAACAAACCACAGTCTGTGAAGATCCACAACTTCTCCTCCTCCACTATAACCCTCAGCACTGGCTCCCCTCAGGGATGTGTGCGGAGCCCTCTCCTGTTCACTCTGCTCACGTATGACTGTGCAGCTACTCATCCAGGCTGTCATATTATAAAGTTTGCAGATGATACAGTGGTGGTGGGATGCATCACAAACAACGAGTCCAGCTACAGGCAGGAGATGGAACACCTGGAGAGCTGGTGCAGGAAGAACAATCCTCACATCAATGTGAATAAGCCAAAAGAGATGGTTTTGGACTTGAGACGGAACAAACAAACCTACCCCCCCGAACATAGTAGGATCTGCAGTGGAGGTGGTCTCCAGCTACAAGTACCCGGTACTTGGGTGTACGCATGAACGATAACCTCAGCTGGAGCAACAACACCACCAGCCTGATCAAGAAAGCTCATCAGAGACTCTACTTCCTCAGGCGGCTGAGACGAGCTGGTCTGGCAAGCCCAGTCCTCACCTCCTTCTACAGGTGTTCAGTGGAGAGCATCCTGTGCTCCAGCATCAATGTGTGGCATGGAGGCTGCACAGCTGCAGAAAGAAAGCTTTACAGAGAGTGGTGAAGGCTGCACAGAAGTCTGTTGGAGTCAGTCTCCCCACCATCACAGACATTTACACCTCCAGATGCAGGAAGAGGGCCACCTGCATCATGAAGGACCCCACTCACACACTTTTTGCCCCGCTCCCCTCAGGAAGGAGGTTGAGGAGCATTAAATGTAGAACCACTAGACTGAGGAACAGCTTCTACCCTGAGGCTGTTAGACTCATGAATCCCTAATCAGAATAATCACTGTGAAAAAAAAAAATCACTGTAATGCCACTTGATTGTAGATATGTGCTGCTGATCTCATGCTGCTCATTTATTTCATGTTGCTGTGTTCATTCGTCCCCATCTGCTCACACAGACTCATATTCGTGCTGCTGTTGTTCGGAGTATTGTTTTTCCACTATTACGTGTTTAGTTAACCTTCATTGGCTTCCTGTCGCCTACAGAATTCAGTACAAAACTGCTCTCATTACACATCAATGCTTACATGGAGCTTCACCAGATTATCTGAAGGATATTCTTATTCCATACTCATCCACCCGTTCGCTGCGGTCACAGAACAGTAATCTCCTTCACATTCCGAGAACCAAATTAAGGACCATGGGAGACCGGGCTTTCAGTGTGGCTGCCCCCCGCCTGTGGAACTCTCTTCCTGACTGTCTGAGAGCCCCACAGTCTGTGGTTGACTTTAAGAGCGGCTTGAAGACCTTTCTTTTCAACCGAGCATACTCTACCTCCTCATGATTCTACTTTTGATCTTAGCTGATACTGTTATTGATTTTAATTGTTTTATTATTTGTTTTATTGACATTTAATTCTGTTGCACCTTGTAGCACTTTGAGATTTTCATTAATGAAAAGTGCGTTATAAATTGAATTAATTATTATTATTATTATTAGTGTAGTCTTAGTTTATATCTTAGATCTTTTACTGTTTTTCTTTACAATTTACACGTTTGTTGGATGTAACTGGGACCCTGAGTACACAATTTTGTTCCACCCCATGTACCACAAGTGGTGTGAATGACAATAAAGAAACCTTGACCTTGACAGGTTCCGTCCAACACATTTTGTTGTAAATATTTCAGTTTTTAATGCCAAACCTTTCAAATCTGGACCTGGGTCAGAGAAAACGACTCGTAAAGGAACAGAACGAGTGACTTGTTGCTGGCACGTGTTTAGGTCTGCGGTGGTACTGACCACTTGGCTAGTCGGACCACAGGATGCTTGGTTCCGAGGCTCAGGGCCATGATGGTGAAGCCGTAGTTGTGCCAATCGACGGTGAAGCTGCTGCCGCGCACCGCGCTCACCAGCCATGCCACCGCCATGCCAGGCAACCCTGGAGGATTCTGGGAGACAAATAGCTGCACATTAGGAGCTTGTTGCTCTCACAGAACTTTCAGAACTGTGGTTCTGAGTGTTCTGACGGACCTGCATGAGGATATGAGCTTGCAGCTCCATGGTGAGCAGAACGTGGAGAAGCTGCAGAGACTGGAGCGCCGCCTTCGTCACGTATGTCAGTAGTTTCGGTCCTCCTGCAGGCCAAAAGTCAAGAGTTTATGGATCCTCAGAACCAGAACCAGAACCTGAGATGTGTTTACCTTCAACACCCTTGACTTCAGAGATGGGCCGAATCTGAATATTCTCCTGGCTCAGGACGTCCCTGTGAGGTGTGGTGTCTGAAAACAGGTTCAAAGAACAATGGACTTTTCAAAACATAGGACTAGTTAAAACAACAACAACAACAACAACAACAACAACAACAACAACAACAACAACAACAACAACAATCATAAAAAACAATCATACAGAACAACAATAATCATACAAAACAACTTTCATAATAACAATCAAAAACAAAAATTGTAAACAACAACAATTATAAACAACAACAATCATACAGAACAACAGGTGACGGGCCAGACAAAGAGCGATTCAGAAGACTTGAATTGAATTGATAAAGCTTTTCGGATGAGAAGCGAAACGTCTTCTGTTACAAATAAAGTCCAGTTGATCTTGAATTGAACGCCTTTTTGATTTATCATGTCCTGGACGACTGAGAATCTTCACCAGCATTCAGAAGACTTATATGGACAAGAAAAAACAAGGAGCTCAGTGACCCTTGCCTAGACATTGGTTACTGAGGCCCCACCCTGGAGCCAGACCTGGGGGAGGAGCTCGCTGGCGAGCACCTGGTCGCCAGGGGCCTCATGTACAAAGACTTGCGTGGATTTCATACTGAAAAGTGACGTACGGTCAAATCCAGAAAAGTGTGTACGCACAAAAAATCCAGATGTATCAAACTGTGCGTACACCGGAATCCACGCACATTCCTTTTGTACATCACAATCAACGTGGAACTGAGCGCACGTGAGACACCTCCCCTGACACGCCTTCATTTACATATGTTAAACAGATGCAAATTACTTCCTGCATGTGTGAAGGACATGTTTGTTTGATCCCTGCGCGATCAGAAATTATTTCTAGATTCAGGAAAATAATGAATTTAATATAATATGAGTGAGGAAAATAATCCTAAGTAAGAATAGTAATAAAATGTGTTCATCACACAAAGAACGAGTGATTGTGTGTCGGATTTGTGTGTGCGCGCACCCTGCTTTGGTGCGCCAGCTCATCCATTCATTCTGAGTGATAATATTAACTTTGCGCACGGGTTTATTACCATAATTAGCAGCTCCCTCAGGAAAGCTCCTGTGGAACAGTTTGATCGCTGCTTCTGCAGGTGCACACGTGATGCACGGCTCCTGTTGCTCCAGAGCGCAGCAGTGCCAAACTGAAAAATGATTATTTCTGAAAACGGCTGATAAGCCATATCATAGATCAGAAAATTATATCTGTTTATAAATAAATGCTCTGCGTGTTACAATATTTATTATATCCTCCAGTAAGGCTGAATCCGTTCCTGTTAAATGTATTTGTTGCACAACTTTGCGCGTCCTTTATTTGCGTCCATGTGGATGTAATAATTGTTATCATGTGTGTTTGGTGGGAATATTAATCATTTTCACATCATGAACAGTTAATAATAATAATAATAATAATAATAATAATAATAATAATGAATTCAATTTATAACGCACTTTTCATTAATGTAAATCTCAAAGTGCTACAAGGTGCAACATAATTGAATGTCAATAAAACAAATAATAAAACAATTAAAATCAACAACAGTATCAGCTAAGATCAAAAGTAGAATCATGAGGAGGTAGTGTAAGCTCGGTTGAATAGAAAGGTCTTCAAGCCGCTCTTAAAGTCAACCACAGACTGTGGGGCTTCAGTTTCTCTGAATCACCTGTAAGTGTCGCCAAAGGAACAAGAACCACAGAAACGTGCGTACGCCAACAGGGGAGCTGGCGTGGAAATGTACTTGGATGCGCAGATATTCACGTTCATTTCATTTTTGTTACATACGGGGTTTTGCGTGGAAAGTGACGTGCGCAATGTTTTTGTGCGCACGCACGGTTGATACATGAGGCCCCAGGTCTCTACCCATGGGTCCAGGTCCAGCTCAGCCCGAAGGAGCAGCATGGGTTTGCCTTCCTGTAGACCCACCATCTGCAGGAAGGACCATAAATGTCAGGTGTATGATACCAAGGGCAGTGGCTGAAGGCAGGGGCCTTGGCGCTCTGACCCTGGCTTAACAAAGCTTGGGACATGGAATGTGACCTCTCTTGCAGGGAAGGAGCCTGAGCTTGCGTGCAAGGTTGAGAGGTACCGACTAGCTATACTGTAGTTGGGCTCACCTCAACGCACAGCATGGGCTCTGGAACCAATCTCCTTGAGACGGGCTGGACTTTATTCCACTCTGGAGTGGAGTGGCTACAAGTTGTGGGATTAGCTTACTTACCGCCTTTGTTCAACGTCGTTCTACCGTAAACTTCTGTGATAAATCCACAAAGCTAAATATTATTCCTCAGTATGCAATGAAATATGCAGTTCAAAGCTTGGAAAAGCGCTAGCAACCAAGGAGGTTGCTTGTAGATACTGTACTTAGCTCCTTCGCACGTCAGCGCTGAAACTCCAGAAGACGCTGAATGGCTGTAATGAAAGTTCGCCTGTGATTTCATTGGTTGAAATTTTCACCTCTTCATAAACTTCTGCTATCGCGATTCGGTACACAAATCAGGTGACACAGGTCTGTTTTGACAGGGGGGGGGGGTGCCTTCATCCAGTCTGCATGCCACATACAGAGATAATATAGAGACCACTGCACTCGGGCTGACAGTTTATTATAAAACAGGAGATAACTAGATATTTTGCTTGGGCATTTGCCCAGTTGCCCTAACTGCTCAGCATAGATTTTATTGTGTTATTTAATGACATTGTTGAAACACTGGATGCTAAGGATTATTGTGCTGCACTTTTCTTAGACCTGTCTAAAGCTTGTGACACTGTGGACCATGACATCTTGTGTCATAAGCTCTCAGAAATCGGTTTCTCAGATCACACCATTGGTTGGTTCTTTAACTATCTTTCAGTTCGGAAGCAATGTGTTCAACATAACGGTACTTTCTCAAGTTATTTAACTGTTAATAATGGTGTCCCACAAGGCTCTGTCTTAGGACCTACCCTCTTCACAATATACATAGATAATGTAGGTCAAAGCATCCCTGATGCATTCTTACTTTCTATGCTGATGACACAGTTGTTTATTGTCGAGCTAAAACAGTTGTTAAGGTTTACCAGCTTTTGGAATCCACTTTTGACATCATCCAGTCAGATTTGTTCCATCTCAAACTTGTCCTAATTCTGATAAAACCTGGGGGATGCTTTTTTCAAGCAGGAAGTCTGTCCTAGCAGTTCTTCCTCTGATTTTATCCTCAAATGGTGCCCCTATTGTGTTTGTCGATTCCTATAAATATTTGGGTATCTTGGTTGATTTGCATCTCTCTTTTAAGCTCCATGTGGAAAACCTAGTAAAGAAACTGAAAGTTAGATTGGGTTTCTTTTTCAGAAACAGATCCTGTCTAACTCTGAATGCTAGGAAACAATCTTGTAACTGTGACTTTCCTTCCCTTCATTGATTACGGTGACATTATTTACATGAACATACTACAGTACAAGCACCTGCAGATGTTGGACTCTATCTGGCAACACTGCACCTCGGTCTCATTCGCCCATCACGAGGGTAAATATATTGATTGTAATCATTTAGTCCGTTTTAAGGTCGTTTTTTATCTTTTTTATCAAACTTTTCTTTGTTTTTCTATTGGCTCATGTTCTTTAGCTCATGGTTTCAGCAGGTGAACTATGAGCTAAATCAGAAGGAGTCGGTCACTCACCAGAAAAGCCCACAAAGGTGACCAGGAATCCGTGTCTGCTCAGGGACAGGGCATGATACTGCATCCGAGGACTGCGTCCGATGTCCCCGAGGACCAGCACGCAGACCCGGCGCTCCGTCCCGCCGTCCCTCCGCCGTAAGCTCCGCCAACAGAGAGCCAGGATCACGGAGAGCACGACTAGACCCGGAACCACAGAGTCCGTCACACCACAAACAAGTAAACCCGCCAAAACCACTGGAAACAGCAGAACCACCGACGAGCCGGGAGACGCCATGTTTGTTTGGAACTGGCGGCCGGTGATGACGGAGGGGAGGCGGAGCTTCATATTTAAAGACCGGAAAAGAATACCAAAATAAAAGTATTTTCCTGTTTCCTGAGTTTTAGTTTAGTTTACTTTTAGTTTCTTTTAAAATATATATTTTATTACAATAAAAAATACTTACAGACCATAAATGCTACACTTAAGATAAAACAACATTTATATAAAAATTAAACTGTTAGTGTAGTTTGGGAAAAATAAAAAAATAAACACCAAGTTCAACCTCAAAACCAGCCATGGAAGCACAAACCAGTATTTATGGTTCTGGTCCCAAGCCCGGGTAAATGGTGAGGGTTGTGTCAGAAAGGTCATCTGATGTAAAACACTTTTTTCCTCCAAACTATAATGCAAGTTTGGGTTGTGACCGAAAGAACGAGGATACAAGCGGCTGAAATGAGTTTTCTCCGCAGGGTGTCTGGACTCTCCCTTAGAGATAGGGTGAGAAGCTCAGTCATCCGGGAGGGACTCGGAGTAGAGCCGCTGCTTCTCCACATCGAGAGGAGCCAGTTGAGGTGGCTCGGGCATCTGGTTAGGATGCCTCCTGGACGCCTCCCTGGTGAGGTGTTCCGGGCATGTCCCACTGGGAGGAGACCCAGAGGAAGACCCAGGACGCTGGAGGGACTATGTTTCTCGGCTGGCCTGGGAACGCCTTGGGATTCCCCCGGAGGAGCTGCTCCAAGTGGCTGGGGAGAGGGAAGTCTGGGCCTCCTTACTTAGGCTGCTACCCCCGCGACCCGACCCCGGATAGCGGAAGACAATGGATGGATGGATGGATGGATGGATAATGCGAGTTCATCAAAGCAAAACCATACCGAGGACCAGGTTATCAACGACCGCCACCAGTACTGCTCACAAACAGGGTGCCGGCAGAATGTGCTACTGTTAGTCGAAAACCACAAGGACGGAAACGTGTAAGGAGACAGAGGGAGAAGAGGAAAGTCAAGTATGTAAGACTGAGGGTTGCAACTCTAAATGTGGGTACAATGACAGACAAAGGTAGAGAACTGGCTGACATGATGCAGAGAAGGAAGGTAGATGTTTTATGGGTCCACTACATCAAGCAGAAGGGCAGTAAGGCTCATAGCATTAGAACAGGGTTCAAAGTGTTTTACCATGGTGTGGATAGAAAGAGAAATGGAGCAGGGGTGGTCCTGAAGAAGGAGTTGGCAAAGAATGTAGTAGAGGTGAAGAGAGTGTCAGACAGGGTGATGTCTCTGAAGCTAGTAGATGGTCTGATGCTAAACATAGTCAGTGGTTATGCTCCACAGGTTGGATGTGATGGGGAGGAGAAAGATACATTTTTGGAAAGATCTGGATGAAGTGATTGAGAGTATTCCCAAGGAGAAGGAGTGGTGATTGGAGCAGACCTGGAACATAGAGTGACCTATAAGAGTGGAGGAAGGAGTACACAGGTTGACGACATTCTGTGTAGAAGAGGAAACCTGAGGGAGATTGGAGACTGGTTGTGGCAGGGGAGAGCGTGGCCAGACAGCATCGGATGGTTGTGTGTAGAATGACTGTTGTTGCGAAGAAGAGAAAAAGAGTAAAATCAGAGAAGAAGACCAAATGGTGGAAGCTAAAGAAGGAAGAATGTTGTGAGAAATTCAGAGACGAGCTGTTAAAGGCTCTGGGTGGTAAGAAAGAGCTTCCAAGTGACTGGGCTACTACAGCAACAGTAATTAGAGAGACAGGTAGGAAGGTACTTGGTGTGTCATCTGGACAGAGAATGGATGATAAGGAAACCTGGTGGTGGAATAGTGAAGTGCAGGACGCCATTCAAAGAAAGAGATTAGCCAAGAAGAAATATGACAGTGAGAGGACTGAAGAGAGGAGACAGGAATATAAGGAGATGGGACATAGAGCAAAGAGGGAAGTAGCTAAGGCAAAGCAGAGGGCGTACAATGAGTTGTATGGGAGACTGGACACTAAAGAGGGCGAGAAGGACTTGTACCGATTGGCAAGACAGAGGGATCAGGCTGGAAAGGATGTGCAACAGGTTAGGCTTATTAAATATAGGAATGGTAATGTTCTAACAAGTACGAGGAGAGTGTGACAGGAAGATGGAAGGAGTACTTTGAGGAGCTAATGAATGATGAGAATGAAAGAGAAAGAAGAGTAGAGGTCATAGAAACTGTGGACCAGGAAGTGGGAAAGTTTAGTGAGGGTGAGGTATGGAAAGCTCTGAAAACAATGAAGGGGAAGGCAGTAGGACCTGATGACACACCAGTGGAGGTTTGGAAATGTCTTTGAGAAGTGCAGTGAAGTTTTTGACTCAAATATTCTATGGCACAATTGATGGTGAGAAAATGCCTGAGGAATGGAGAAGAAGTGTGCTGGTGCCCATTTTTAAGAACAAGGGTGATGTACAGAGTTGTAGCAACTAGAGGAATTAAAGCTGCTATATGTAACTTTTCTAACAATATATTTTTAACATATTTCTTCACTCTGTCATCTCCTGACAGACTGATGTTAGACAAGTAATCTCTGAAAAAAACTATAGTCCCCTTGCTTCTCTAAAAGCATTTCAAAAAACCCACAGTGACCCGCCGTTAACCAGCCAATAAAAACAGAGCTTCTCACTTCTCACGCTCCTAACCCACGCCCCCGCCTGTCCCAGCCCCAGCGGCCGCGCACGTTCTCGTTCAAAGGATTGCAAAGCGATGCAAAACTGTTTTGTATGTGACACAAATGTATTAAATTCCCCTTCTTCATCCCTGATCTGGACTTTTCTTTTGTTTTTTTGCCAAAAGTCAAGTGATCGCTTCCTCCTCCGCTGAGTCCATGACTGAAATTATGAGGAAATTAATGAATTTGTCACGAGCGAATTAAACTTGGGTTCAACGTGGCTACGCGAGGCTCAGCAGATTTCATGGTGTTCTGGTGTGCTGGACCAGCGCTCCATGTTTTTATTTTATTTTTTATAATGTTTTATTAACATATAAACAGAAATTTGCAGCGGCTGTGACAGGACATGAAGTGGAGGCGGAGCAAAGGAAGCTGCTGCTGAGCTGAATTTCAGCGAGGGGGAGCAGAGCCATATACGTGTCTCTGTTCAAAATTTTTCTAAGTTCCAGCGTGTTCCAGAAATGACATATAGCAGCTTTAAGTTGATGAGCCACAATGAAGATCTGGGAGAGATCCTGGAAGCTAGACTTAGACAAGAGGTGACTTATCTGTGAGCAGCAGTATGGTTTCATGCCAAGAAAGAGCACCACAGATGCATCTTTGCTTTGAGGATGTTGATGGAGAAGTACAGAGAGGGTCAGAAAGAACTCCATGTGTCTTTGTGGATTTAGAAAAAGCATATGACAGGGTGCAGAGGAGGTGTGGTATTGCATGAGGAAATCTGGAGTGGCAGAAAAGTATGTTAGACTGGTACAGGACATGTATGAAGACAGCAGGACAGTGGTGAGATGTGCTGTAGGAGTGACAGATAGCTTCAAGGTGGAGGTGGGATTGCATCAAGGATCGGCTCTGAGCCCCTTCTTGTTTGCTCTGGTGATGGACCGACTAACAGATGAGGTCAGGCAGGAATCCCCATGGACTATGATGTTTGCAGATGACATTGTGATATGTGGTGAGAACAGGGAACAGGTGGAAGAGAACTTGGAGAGGTGGAGGTATGCACTTGAAAGAAGAGGAATGAAAGTCAGCCGTAGTAAGACAGAGTACATGTGTGTGAATGAGAGGGAGGCCAGTGGAACAGTGAGGCTACAAGGAGCAGAGGTCACAAAGGTGCAGGACTTCAAGTACTTGGGGTCCACTGTCCAGGAAAATGGGGAATGTGGTAAAGAGGTGAAAAAGAGAGTCCAGGCAGGATGGAGTGGATGGAGAAAAGTTTCAGGAGTGATTTGTGACAAAAAGGTGTCAGCAAAGGTCAAAGGAAAAGTTTACAAGACAGTGGTGAGACCAGCTATGTTGTATGGTCTGGAGACAGAGACATTGACAAAAAGACAGGAGAAAGAACTGGAAGTAGCAGAAATGAAGATGTTGAGGTTCTCCTTAGGAGTGACAAGGATGGATAAGATCAGGAATGAGATAATCAGAGGTACAGCACATGTTGAACAACTGGGAGATAAAGTTAGGGAGGCCAGACTGAGATGGTTTGGACATGTCCAGAGGAGGGACAGTGGGTATATTGGTAGAAGGATGTTAGAAATGCAGCTGCCAGGAAAAAGACACAGAGGAAGGCCAAAGAGGAGATGGATGCAGTTAGAGAGGACATGAAGGTTGGAGTGAGGACAGAGGATGCAGAGGACAGAGTGAGGTGGAGGAGCCCTCATACATCTCCTCCTACATGTCTTTGCGTGAGTGCAGCTACAGTGTGCGCTCTCAGGACATGATTACCTGCAGTGTTCCATCAGTGAGGACTGAACTTGGAAAAAGGGCCTTCTCCTACTCTGCTCCTGCTTCATGGAATATCTTACAAAAAGATCTGAAGCTCTCGACCTTGACTTCTCTAAATGGTTTTCAGAATCTGTTGGAATCCTGGCAAAAACCAATGCAGATCTGTTCCTGTCTTTGATTTTATACGTCTACCTTATAATGTTTTGCTAGTTTTTTGATACTTGTTTTAAAAAAAAAATGTATTTCTCTCTTTTGTTTTTTTCTCTCTTTTGTTTTCTATTGTTTATTGTTTAAGGAAATTCTACCATTGCTGTTCATCGTTCTTTAGTTTTAGCAGGTCGCTTTCGTAAATGAGCCATGAGGCTCAATAAGATTTACCTGACTAAATAAAGGTTGAATGAATGAAAGGAGGATGAATAGCTGCTTTTTTTTTCTTGTAATAGACTCTATGTTCTGTCAAATTTTGGAATAATAATAATAAAATAATACTAATACTGTAATAATAAGGGTCGTTTTATGGCAAGCCCTTTTAACATTAAATCGGATTCACGGCACTTCAATTCCAGATATCTGAAATTGAATTATGACTAGTCATAATAGCTATTCAAGATATCTTGAATTACATTTTGACTAGTCAAAATTCGTATTTGAGATATCTCTAATTACATTCTGACTAGTCAAAATGACGTCAGATTTTCCATTGAGTTGAATGGAGGCTTCAATTTAAGATATCTTGAAATGAATTTTGACTAGTCGTAAATACAATTCTAGATATCTCTAAGTTAATTTTGACTAGTCATAATTTGCTTTCAAGATATCTCAAATTTAGTTTTGACTAGTCATAATTACAATTACAGATATCTTAAATTACATCATCATTTAAGATATCTTAAATGTATTTATGACTAGTCAAAATGTATTTATGACTAGTCAAAATGTAATTCAAGATATCTTAAATAGCTATTATGACTAGTCATAAATCAATTTCAGATATCTAGAACTGTACTTATGACTAGTCAAAATTCCTTTTAAGATATCTTTAAATGAATTCAAGATATCTTAAATATTTTATCATGTAGACGGCGTTTCTATTTAAGATATCTAGAATTCACATTATGACTAGTCAGAATGACGTACGAGATATCTTGAATTATAATTTTGACTAGTCACAATGACACAGTTTTACGCAGGCGGAAATAGGTCCGCTAAATCTTGTCAGGAGGACCCATGTCAGGTCTGTCCAACACAACGCCTGCTGTGTTTTTAACACGGTTTGTACCAAGCAGCTCGTGCTCGACATGAATTAAAAACACGGATGATTTATTGTTTGCAACAAGAAGACTTTTTACAACAAGAAGACTTTTTAAAACCGACGTCTTTTTCACTACAACAGGAAGTAGCAGACACACAGCTTTCAAGGTAAGAAAAAACGAAGCTAGCTTAGCGAGCTAACCGTTAGCTCCTGCTGCAACATACAAACAGCGTAAAAAAGCCCAATTTAATGTGATAAATTATTTGGAATATTTGAGACAGATATGGTATAAAAATGTATATTGTATTTTTTATGAGGTTCCATTAGTGCCAAAAATATGTTTGTGTCCATGTAATGTTCAAATGCTTTCTTCTTAACAGAAATAGAAATATCACTAAAAGAGAACAAAGCTGCACTTTGCAGGTTTTGTTACTTTCCATCACTCTGTGTGTGTGTGTGTAACATGCTGTGTATACTGTATAAATAATGTGTTAAGTGAATCAATATATACAGTCTATTACTTAATGTTATAACAAGTATTAATATATATATATGTGTGCTCAAAACAGTTCTGATCTGTTTTAGATCTCACTGGGTGTTGAAAAAGAAAAAGCTGATTTCTTAGATTATTTCTGTAGGTTTGCAGCTGATAAAGGAATTGTAACAACTTCTTTTTTTTTTTTTAAGCTGCCAAATGTTCCTCCTGCACTGGCCTGAACTCGAGATTTACAAAGATGACACAGACCAAGAACAAAGGTACCGGTAAATAAATAAAATAAGAGTGGAACACATTATTTTCTGTTATATCATAAATGGTGGTATCAAAAATGCAGGCTCAACCACTATCAGTTACCGGTAGTAGTATTTGCAAGTTACGTAAAAATCTTAACTCTCACAAATCTGTCCCACAGTGTCCTACCAAATTGCTCATTTACGTTTATTTGACATATTTTTATGTTGTAAGGGGATCCATCCTGAACCTGCAGCGAGGGGGTGGTGCAAAAGCCCAGAACTGTGGGGAAAAGATGTCTGCACTTCACGCTTTACAGAGCGAACATAACCTGAGTTAATGTTTGTATGCCTGTTTCTTTTGTCAAAACTTATTGTGATTATGTCACTCGTGTGTTTGTAGGACCACGTCCAGATCCCGACATCCTGGCATCGGGAGAAAAACTACACCGGCTCGAGTCTCAAACATTTATCGCTCCTGTCCTAGATGGTCTGTCAACTTTGGAGCTGGTACCATCCAGATGTGGGCCTGTACAAAGATGACACAGACCAAGAACAAAGGTAAATAAATAAAATAAGAGTGGAACACATTCTTTTCTGTTATATCATTCATTCAACCTTTATTTCATCAGGTTAATCTCATTGAGCCTCGAGGACTCATTTACAAGAGCGACCTGCTACAAACTAAAGAATGATGACAACAGTAACAGTAGACATTTCCTTAAACAATCAACAATAGACAAACATAAAAGAGAAATACAGATTTTTTTTTTACAAAATTAAAAACAAAATATTAAAGTAACAAAAACATTATAAAATGGATGTAGAAAATCAGTAGCAGTAATCAGTAACAGGAACAAATCTGCATTGGTTTTTGCCAGGATTCCAACAGATTTTAAAAGCCATTTAGAGAAGTCAAGGTCGAGAGCTTCAGATGTTTTTGTAAGATATTCCAGGAAGCAGGAGCAGAGTAGGAGAAGGCCCTTTTGCCAAGTTTATTTCTCACTGAGGGAACACTGCAGGTAATCATGTCCTGAGAGCGCACGCTGTAGCTGCACTCACGCAGAGACATGTAGGAGGAGATGTATGAAGGCAGCAGACCAAGAAGTGATTTAAAGATGAAAATGTACCAGTGGAAGAGTCTGCGTGAGGTTAATGATGTCCAGTTAACCAGTGAATACAGATCATAAATAAAGTTTTTTTTTTAACTCTCACAAATCAGTCCAACAGTGTCCTACCAAATTGTTCACCTGTCCCTTTATATTTATTTAAAAGTTTATTTGACATATTTTTATGTTGTAAGGGGATCCATCCTGAACCTGCCAGCAAGATGGTGGTGGTGGTGCGAAAGCCCAGAACTGTGGGGAAAAGATGTCTGCACTCCACGCTTTACAGAGCGTACACAGGTATAACCTCTGAGTTAATGTTTTTATGCCTGTTGCACCGTACGTTTCTTTTGTCAAAACTTATTGTGATTACCGGGTATGTCACTCGTGTGTTTGTAGGACCACGTCCAGATCCTGACATCCTGGCATCAGGAGGAAAACTACACCGGCTGGAGTCTCAAACACTTATCGCTCTTGTCGTAGATGGTCTGTCAACTTTGGAGCTGGTACCATCCAGATGTGGGCCTGTGCCACAGGGTGGACTGGTGTCTTACCAGTGCCCAACTGAGAAGTCCTGTGTAGCATCATTCTGCACCACATGGCTCCAGACTTCCCTGCTCTTCCTTCGACGTTGCAGTCTTCCCAACATGTGTTTTGTGCCCACACTCAGTCAGCTGCATCTTCAGTCTCTGCAAGTGTCAGATGAAATACAGGCCAGAACCAGGGAGCAGTCCAGATGTTCTGCAGGGGTACAGCTTCGACAACCAAGGCTTACTGCCAGCTGTTTCTGTGTTGCTTACAGAGGAGGAGTCTGCTGCCACAGCACTGGCAGCTCAGATGGTCAGGGGTTATACTAAACAATAACTGTTGAACAGGTGTGGCGTGATGAATTGATTGATGATTGGTTGATCAGATGAAGTCTAAACTGGACATGTTTTACTTTCAATGTGTTTATATCAATGCAGTATCATAAAATGTACAAATCACCTTTTTGTTCCTTTGTATTTCTAATATTCAGTCTCAAGCTGTGTGAATCACTGTAAATTAATTTAATACTGTAAATAGTTGTTACTCGTGAAAAATACAAAAACGTGCCAATTTCTTTAAAATGAAATTCCATAATTTGGGAAAAATATCTATAATCCACTATAAGTTTATAGTGTACAGTTATAAATTGTTAACTTAAATAGTTATAAAGTTTTTTTTGTTCTTACTAGATGTTGTAAATTATATTTGTTTTCCTTGCAATTCAACTCAATCAATCCACAAATAATAATAAAAAATGTATACTGCTCAAGTGTGTTTTAATTGAATAATGTTTAAAAATAATTCAAAACTTTTAAATAATAAAGTACATAACAC
>JBBPBX010040230.1:0-29471 GCA_038048925.1 Garcialebias charrua
TATATATATATATATATATATATATATATATATATATATATATATATATAATTTATTTTTTTATTTTTTTTAAGAGAGAAAGAAAGAAAAGAGAAAGTAAGACAACAAATCAACAATTATCAACCAAAAGAGCACAAGGCAAACACACCCAACCTCCGTCCACAATCCTGCAAAGCACATGACAGAACACAACAATGGAACATACATGCATAAAGACTAATAATATTCATGAGCTTGCAGTAGAATTCTATAAATACACATACCCATACCTACAAATATGTGTGGTTGTGAGCATGCATAAGTGAATAAGGTTCCTCCAATAGAACATTTAGTAGTGACTGTAAAGCATCAGAGATCCGTCCCCCCAAAAGCCCGAGGCAGACGAAGGGACGATCAAAGCCCAAGACCCCAGGAAGGACCCCGAGCCCAGAGTCCCCAGGACCACCCGAACAGGACGAGCCACTGCCCACTCCCCAGATCCCCAGATAATGTGTAATGCACTTAAATAAATATTAAACTGAGTAAAAGTGTAAAAGGACAATTAATTTAATGTAAATATTTTTTTAATTTATTTCTTCTTTGCACTAATACAAAGAAAAAAGTGGACTTACAGTTCGTTCGTTCGTTCTATGTAATTTAAATTTGGAATGAGTATACAGTACTGGTCTGGCCCCCTTGAGATCAGATTAAGCTGGATGCGGCCCCCAGATCAAAATGAGTTTGACACCCCTGTTCTAAATCATCTACAATTTATTCTTAATAAGTGTAAGATCTATGTAACACCACTGTTAATTGTATTTAACTCTAAACAGTGCCAGTGTCAAAAATTTACTCAATTATATACTGCTTTATTATAAACCCATTGTTAATATTTCTTACAGATAAACAGCCAAAACTCTGCAAAAATATTTGTAGGACACAAAAACATAATCTTCCTTGTCTCATCAATTTATTAGACTTCATACAAAAATTAAATACAAAGGCTTCTTTGCAATTTCAGTTAAAAAAAAAAGGTTTTTCTAAGACATGATGAATTTTCTGGAACATCTTTAACCATTTATCCAAGTGATTTTTTTTTTTTTATCTTGTCATGTGCCATTTTTAATAAAGGACAAATATTCTTATCTGTATCAATCATAAAATTGGTCAGTGAGTAAAGTAAGTTAAAACACCCATTTTTTAAGAGGGCCAAGTAAACTTTGTTGCCACAAATTACACCAAAGCTTTTCAAATCACAACTTTAGATTACTAGTGACTAGGGATGGGAATTGATAAGAAATTATCAATATCGATGCCTTTATCGATGTCATTTATCGATTCGATTCCTTATCAATTCTGTTATCAATTCTCATTTGGGTAATAAAATATAGTAAACCATTTGTGTTCATAAAGAATTTATTTATGGATTTTTTCCCATATTTTTAGACTCATTTTTCGCTCTGATTCTTCGTTTTTCATTTTTGGCGAAAATGGTGCAGTACCAGTTTCGGCCGCTTTAGAGGCGCTGTAGGCAGCAGCCAGCAGAGGACTCAGAGAGTGAAGAGGAAGAGGGGCCACTTCCAGAAGTTTCTACTTGCTGTGTCCGAAAAAAGACTCCTTTGGTCGGACTGATGACTCTGTCGCTGCCCGCTCCCTGCTGTGGATGTAGCTGTTTTTGTTTGCAAGATACCACTCATAAACCACACCGCGGATTTTTAAATCCAGCTGATTTCACATTTGGTTCAGCTCAGGAGCCCGTCTGCTATAGTGAGGTAAGAAATATATTTTTAAGCGTTTATTTAGCTAAATTTAAAGAAACAAAGCGTCCGGTTTGACCCGCCTGGCGCCTGCATAAAAATCAGCGAACTTTTTTTTTTAAATCCAGCTTATTTGAACATTTCGTTAAACTCAAGAGTACGTCTACTATTAAGTCAGCTAAGAAATATATTTTTTAAGCGTTTATTTAGCTAAATTTAAAGAAAGAAAGCGTCCGGTTTGACCCGCCTGGCGCCTGCCTAAAATTCCGCGAACTTTTTTTTTTTAAATCCAGCTGATTTGAACATTTCGTTAAGCTCAGAAGGACGTCTGCTATGAAGTCAGCTAAGAAATATTTATTTTTTTTAGACACCACCACGCCACCACCACTCGGGCGCGGCGCATGTCTGTGATGTCAGCGCTTAAACACGTCACCACCAGGAGTCTGCAGAACCGATAAGCTGAATCGTTAAGACAAGCATCCTACAATTCCATGGAATTGGACTTTTAAGAACCGGTTCTCTAACAGAACCGGTTCTCGGTTCCCATCCCTACTAGTGACCGATTAGGAGTATGTTGCTGTTGTTACACATAAAATTCTGTCAAATCTCAGTTAGGCAGCTTGAGCTGGCTCTGTTTCACCCAACCAGTGAAGATTTTAGCCTCGTTTTGGAGGTGCTCAAGCACCCCCTAAATTTTAACACAACACCTCTGAAAAATTAAGAAACCATCATTAGCATTTTGTAAGGAAGCTTACCTCAAATTTTAGATTCACCAAAATATTGAATACATATGGAATAAATGACGATAGTCTTAAACAGACCTGTAAAATCTATGATTTTTGTTGTTGTTGCACGAGTCGTATTCTCATTGCCAAATGTCAATCAATCCAGTATGCTCATCAGCAACTGACCAATCAGTGACTTCAATTTGTCACGAAGGTAAACGCCCATTACCTGCAGGAGCAAGGTTTTCCTTTGAAAACGTTATAGGGGTTTTGCATTACAAATGCTTTGAACTTATAGGTTAACGGTTAAATTAAAGGTCAATGCTTAGTTGTTGTGCTTTGCTTTGTGTGTTTTGTATGTAGATTCAGTATATGTTGCAACTTCTGGTTGATATGTTGTCTTTGTTTGCTATGATCCTTTAAAAGTCCTATTTGTGAGTGATTGTCTTGTTTCCGGCCATAATCACTATGAACACACCTGATCCCAGAAGCTAAGCAGAGCCAGCCTGGTTAGTACTTAGTACTCCCTGGGCAAGTCACTGAACCCCTAAATGCCTCCGATGTTTGTCCCATTGGTGTACAAATGCGATAAAGCACTGATTATAGAGTGCTGTATGAGTGGGTAAATGAGGGCACAGATTGTAGTGTAAAGCGCTTTGAGTGTCTTCATAAGATAGGAAGGCACTATATAAGTACATTCCATTTACCGTACTTGGATTGGAGACCACCTGGGAATATCAGGTGATGTAAGGTTTTGCACTTCTCACAAACCGCACCATGGGGCGCATTGTTCAAGTCGAAAGCCATACAGTACTGGGGGCTACGCACCCCTAAAGGTCAGATCCTAGAATTGCGCGCCTCCAACAATTTAGTTTTGTTAAACTTTCTACTTTGGTTTGTCTTACTGCAAGGTGTTGCACTATTCTAGCAAGTGGCAACAAAAAACTCCAAATTTATACTACCTATTCATTAGGCATGTAACGGTACTAGTGGGTGTACTGAACCGTTTCGGTACGTCACGTTCGGTTCGGTCCACCTGCGTACCGTTTCGGTTATTTTTTCACTCATTGAACGTTAATATATGCGCCGCGGAACAACATTTCCTGGGCGCGTTTCAGCACGGAGCTATTATGGCGCAGCACGCGCAGCACGCGCAGCTCGCACAGCTCGCGCAGCCCTTAGCCGTTAGCTTCTCACTGCGGTCTCCTGTTTTGGAACGTTTCTTGTTAAAAGACGAGCGCGCACATCCAAAGCTGTGTGGACGTTGTTTCACAAGACTGGCTCTGCAGCAGCGAACGTCTCACGTGAACGCGCTTGAAACTACGTCATCGGAATGTGAACGAAGAAAAAGCAGCTTGCAACAGCCAACAACAACAGCTGCTGCATTTAAACTACTTTTATCAGGTAAATCAGATCAGTCCAGAGCAATAACACAAACTATGAGTTTTTAAATCTATGATTCTAAGTCTGAATGTTGTTATATGCGCAGGCTTTAAAGTTATTCATCCTCGCTACGAACACCCATCACTCAAAAAGTTCAGAACTTTATGAAAAAACTAAAACTGATATTGTCAACAAGCCCTGGAGCAAAGCCCTGCCCTAATGATGAGTGAGAGATTCAACCGTTCAAGAAGAGCTATTGTTCTTTTATTATTATTATCTAAATAATCCTTTTTATTCAAAATCATAATCTTATTAACTTGTTTTTTTGTTTGTTTGTTTTTTTGTGTTTTTTTCCAGTGTGGGACAGAGGTAGCTGCTCTTTTCTTCCACTTCAGGGACAGACATCCACCAGAATCTGGTGACCAGATCACCTGCAGCTAAGAAGTGTGTGATGACTGAACTGAACTCTGCACTGTTCCAGGACCAGTCCCACCAAGAAGAGGTTGTTGTGAGTACAGTAATGAGGACAAATACAGCCACACTGCTGCTACTGAACCAAAACTTGATTAGTTAGATTGTAAACAGTCTCAAAGTCAAAGTCAAAGTCAACTTTATTGTCAGATCTGCAATATGTACTGTACAGGACATACACAGGACCGAAATTGCGTTTCTCTCAGTCCCTCGGTGCAACAGTAAACATCTAAACATTGAAACACTGAAACATATAATAATAGACATAAGCATAAAATAGTAAAACTAACACTGTCCTGAGTTTTTTGCATAGTGGTATAAGAGTATGAAAATTTACACCAACTCTAAAACTAAAACATTAAACATTTAATGAACATAATACTGTCCTGAGTTTTTGCATACTAGTATAAAAAAAGAGTATAAAAAGTATAACTAAAATAAACTAAAGGTTTCTAGCATTGACATTTGCAAAGTGGCAAAGCAGCGTATGAGTTAATGTACACAGTATATGTATGAGGTAGTAGTTGATGTTGTTATAGAGGCAAAAAGTGGCATATGCAGTAAGGCACATTGGGCATCCCTAAATAAGACCGTTCAGAGCACACTGTATATGTATCAGCAGTGGTGTAGATATTAGAGTAGTGTAAATGTAAACAGTAGTAATTACATGTAAGCAGTAGTAATAAAAGTAAACAGTATTAATAAATGTAAACAGAGAATGTAAACAGTATTATGATTATAGGCAGTGATGTAATACAAACATTAGTGCAAGTATGAGAAGTAGTGCAAACTGTATGAGCACATGACCGAGAGTTTAGTGAATAACCCGTTTGATGACACAGAGTCCAGTGTTAAAATCTTTGTGTTGTGTGGTAATGTGTGAGAAAGTTTTAGTGTTAAGGCAGTTCAAATGGGAGGGGGGGCAGAGCAGGCAGAGTGTTTAGCATCCTGACTGCCTGATGAACAGAGCTGTCTCTCAGTCTGCTGGTTCGAGCCTGGAGACTCCTCAGTCTCCTCCCTGATGGCAGCAGTCTGAAGCAGCTGTGTAGTGGGTGTGTGGGATCACCTGCCATGCAGAGGGCTTTCCGAGTGAGGCGTTTGCTGTGTAAGTCCTGCAGTGAGGGCAAGGAGGTGCCCACGATCTTCTCAGCTGCTCTCACAATGCGCTGGAGGCTCTTGCGGCAGGATGCAGTACATGCACCAAACCACACAGTGATGCAGCTGGTCAGGACACTTTCTATGGCACCTCTGTAGAAGGTGCTCATGATGGGGGTTGAAGCTCCAGCCCTTTTCAGCTTGCGGAGAAAGTAGAGACGCTGGTGAGCCTTCTTTGCCAGTGCTGCAGTGTTCCTGCTCCAGGACAGGTCCTTTGAGACGTGCACTCCCAGGAACTTGGTGCTGTCTACTCTCTCCACTGCGGTGCTGTTGATGGTCAGAGGGGCATGCTGGGCATCCCTCTTCCTGAAGTCCACAACAATCTCCTTTGTCTTCTCCACGTTGAGAGTGAGATTGTTGTGTCCGCACCACAAGGCCAGGCGGCTCACCTCGTTCCTGTAGTCCGTCTCATCGTTGTTGCTGATGAGACCCACCACTGTTGTGTCGTCCGCAAACTTGATGAAGTGGTTGGAGCTGTATGATGGTGTGCAGTCGTGTGTTAGCAGGGTGAATAGAAGGGGGCTCAGCACACATCCTTGTGGGGCCCCTGTGTTCAATGTGATGGTGCTAGATGTGTTACTCCCGACTCGTACTGTCTGTGGTCTCCCGGTCAGGAAGTCTAGCAGCCAGTTACACACACAGTTAGTCTGCTGCTGCTTATTGTTCTGGTTCTGACTGTTATTGTATTTATTAAGATTTTTATTATTGTTAAAATAGTTTATTGTAGAGTGCTGTTTATTTAAAATATCATCCAAATGGGTCACTTTTATTTATTACTACAATACAATACAAACGTATTTTTGGCCTATTTTCAAAATAAACATTTTGTAAGTCTTTATTTTGTACTTTTTTTTTGTACCGAAAATAAACCGAAAATAAACCGAACCGAGCCCTCCTTGTAGTTGAACCGAACCGAAATGTGATTTTAGCGTACCGTTACACCCCTATTCATCTGATTGCTCTCTTTTCTTTAAAAGAATCACATCAACACTTTGCATCGGAGTATGTAAGAAACAAAAGGGGCCGCCTCTTTTCTAAAGACAGGTCTTTTTTAAATAGCCTGTGCAAACTCTGCCAGTCACTGTGTGTCTGTTAAAGTCATTGTCAAGCCCCATACAGCCTAAAAAGGTTAATAAAATTTGTAACACAAACATAGAAACAAAATTTTTTTCATGCAGTAATTTAAATCTTATAATAGCATTGTTGTGCCATCGTTTGTTAGGAATATTTAGCGGTGCAATGATGACTGGAGCTCTCTGTTGTGTGTGCAATCTGCGTGCAAAGTTATGTAAGAAATGATGGAGGACAAGCAAAGTGTCCAGATTTGGACCCTAGCTGGCGGCTTAGAAGAAAAATGGACAAAAAGTGTGAAAGCAACAAAAGCTACACAGCAAGTGCAGGGAAAGCTAAGAACATCCTTTGCAAACATTTTACAGCAGTTTCCAAACAAAGTTGGAACGGGAGGCCTAAAAATACCTTTAAACATCTTTCTGTTTATTTTTCTATATATATATATATATTAGCTTTAAAATACACACTGTGATGATTTCTGGAGTGTTTCCAACAGGATGTACTCACTCACAGTTTAGTCCACTTTTAGGGCAATGATAGAAACTGTGGGAGCTTAGATGGCCCGTTCTGTCCGCAGGGGGAACCCCAGCTGCTCTGAGCCAACGGGGAGATATAATCTCTCCAGCAAGAGCTGCGTCAGCACCGGGGCGCCCTCTTCAGCACTAAGGTTTGTTAAATCATCTGCATCACTGCAAAAGCTGAACTCATCCACAGGCAGCAACACACTGAAACTCCTCCACATTATCACATGAAGAGGAGATTATGGAGAAGCCACTACAGGTTGATGTTTTTGTATGAAGCTGATCAACATGAGGCACCACATCTGTGCTCATCTGTGTCTGTAAAACTTTATTGAAGGGATAAACTCATGCCTCCTAAAAGTTCTCCTGTTTTACAACAACCAAATAAAACACATCCTTCTCATTGGATCTGATCAGAAGTTTTAGTTGCTTGATTTTATTCAGGTATTTATGCTGGTGAAGATTCTCAGTCGTCCAGGACATGATAAAATCAAAAAAGGCGTTCAATACAGAACAACTGGACTACAAATAAACCTACAAATAAAGTCCAGTTGTTCTGTATTGAACGCCTTTTTTGATTTTATTCAGGTACTTGTTTTGTTCCTTTGCTAGTTTTTGTGGCTGTCAGAATAAAATATGTCACCATCGCATATATATGCTGATATTATGCAGAACAAGTGAAAAACACTCTGACACACGTGTCAGCCTTCAACCTGCTCTCCCAAAACTTGCATCACCTAATTTGCAACAATTTGAAAACAAAGCAAGACAGCTTTCTTGTTAAACAAATGTGATGTATTCATCCATCCTTTATCTTTACCCACTCCTTCCTTTTAGGGTTGCGGGGATCACTGGTGCCCATATCCAGCATTCACTGTGCGAAAGGTGGGGACACCCTGGTTGCAAGTCAAATTTCAACCTTTATTTAGGCAGGTTAATCCCATTGAGCCTCGAGGATTCATTTACAAGAGAGACCTGGCTACAAACAAAGAACAATGACAACAGCAACAGTAGATTTTCCTTGGACAATCAACAATAGACAATCATAAGAGAGGCATACAGATTATTATTATTTTTTTACAAATTAAAACAAAGATGTCAAAGTAGCAAAACAGACAGATTATAAGGCAGATGTAGAAAATCAAAAACTGACATTATTGTAAGAGTGTGTCTCTGTTTAATTTTTGTTAATACTGTAAATGATTACAAATCAGCTTATTTTAGAACGTAAATAACACGAAAGTGGTAAAAAGCCATAAATAGGTTGCACCTAAATATAGGTCGCTGGGCATGCAAAATGGACAAAAAGCTGTGACCTATATTCCGGAAAATATGGTAGTTGAATGATAATATATATATATATATATATATACAGGTAGTCCCCGATTTACGAGCGAGATCCGTTACAACGAGGCGCTCGTAAACCGGAAATCTCGTAATTTGGAACGGCCGCCACGCTTCTCGTAAATCCGGAAATTCGCTCGTAAATTGGAACGGTTTTGCTAGCGCGACTACAAACACTCGTTTTTCATCGAAAAACTGCTTATGAGTGCATAAAAATGATCGGAAACGTGTGTCCACATGTTTAGCTAACGAACTGTGGTGAAAAAACACAGGAAAACTCAGTATTTTTTGCGTTTTTTCCAATAATTCGCCAGCTCGTAAGTCTGGAACCTCGTAGATCAGAGCGTTCGTAAATCGGGGACTACCTGTATATATATATATGTTGTGCCAATTTATGCAAAGTTCAAAAATCATGTCAGCCCACCTTTAAAGCCATTTAGAAAAGTCAAGGTCGAGAGCTTCAGATCTTTTTGTAAGATATTCCAGGAAGCTGGAGCGGAGTAGGAGAAGGCCCTTTTGCCAAGCTCAGTCCTCACTGACGGAACACTGCAGGTAATCATGTCCTGAGAGCGCACGCTGTAGCTGCACTAACGCAGGGACATGTAGGAGGAGATGTATGAAGGCAGCAGACCAAGAAGTGATTTAAAGATGAAAATGTACCAGTGGAAGAGTCTTCGTGAAGTTAATGATATCCAGTTAACCAGTGAATACAGGGTGCAGTGGTGGGTATGATAATCACAGCCAGTTACGAATCTTAGCAGTGGCGGCTGGTCATTTTATTTTATGGGGGGACGCCATTAACTGTTTAATTTTTTTAAACATGTGTAGAAGTATGCATAATTATGTTTGTAGCAAAGTAAAGTAAAAGTTTGATCATGTTTTTATTTGTATATATCAGGTGTATCCATTTGTATAAAACTATCATTAATAAAACATGGTTCATCTTCACCTTGTTTGAGGCATCAGTGTGAAAAGAGAATGGGAGTGTTCTGCTTCCACTTTTCAATTTTTGGACAACTTCTATCATATTCTGTTATCATTATTTTAGTAATACAATTAGAACTGGAACCAGAAACTGTGAGCCCGTCTATTAGAACTGGAACCAGAAAAGTTTGAACCCTGCTCCAATGCTGCGGGCCTTGCTGCCCTTCCACTTGGTCTCTTGGACACATAAAACATCTACCTTCCTTCTCTGCATCATGTCAGCCAGCTCTCTACCTTTGCCTGTCATTGTCCCCACATTTAGAGTTGCAACCCTCAGTCCTACATTCTTCACTTTCCTCTTCTCCTCTGTCTCCTGACACGTTTCCCTCCTCGTGGTCTTCTACTAACAGTAGCACAATTTCTGCTGACACCGTTTGTCAACAGCACCGGTGGCGGTCGTTGGAGGTTGTGCAGGTGGTAAGAGGAGAGACAGGTGAGGAGGAGGAGTCTGTCTCTCCTTACCTGTCTGTCTCTCCTCTTACCACCTGCACAACCCTGAGAAATCTAAAGAACTTCAAAAGTTCTAAGACCAGAAACCATAGAGGAGAAACCCAAAAATCCAGAACCAGCTGGTCCACAACTTCTATAGATGCTGGTCCACAGCATTCAGAACCAGCTGGTCCACAGCATCCAGAACCAGCTGGTCCACAGCATCTAAAACCAGCTGGTCCACAACTTCCAGAACCAGCTGGTCCACAACATCTAAAACCAGCTGGTCCACAACTTCCAGAACCAGCTGATCCACAACATCTAAAACCAGCTGGTCCACAACAACAAAAAAAGGCTTTCCGCTCGCATGCTGAACTGTTGTCTTTATCAGAGGAGCAAATCATAAATAGAACAACACTTATTGTGTCTTGCGGTTTTAATGCATGGAGCGGAGGAGGAAGCGATCACGTGACTTTTGGCACAAAAAAACAAACAAAAGAAAAGTCCAGATGAAGAAGGAGAATTTAATACATTTGTGTCACAAAACATTCCTCCATGCGTCGCGACGCAGTCTCCACGACCACAGCGGCGCAGACAGCTGCAGGCTCCGGCGTGAAGACCGTGAGGTCCCCACCCTTCAATCAATTCAGTAGCGCCCATGGCGCACGCACTAGCCTTGCAGAGTTTAAAAAATTCGGAGGTGCGCGACACGCGCCAAACCGACGCGCGGGGCCTACGCGCAGGAGCGGGGAGGGTGCTGCGCGACACGTCGAGTATAAATCTAGCTTTAGCAACTGTTTTAGCTCAACAGTGAACAACTGTGTCATTAGCATAGAAATGTAAGGATGCATCAGGGATGCTCTGACCTACATTACCTATGTAGATTATAAAGAGGGTGGGTCCTAAGACTGAGCCTTGTGGTACACCATTGTTGTCTGTTAAATTACTGGAGGAAGTACAACTATGTTGAACACATTGCCTCTGATCTGAAAGATAGAAAACCAACCAATGGTGTGATCAGAGAAACCAATTTCTGAGAGCTTATGACACAAGATGTTATGATCCACAGTGTGAAAAGCTTTAGACAGGTCTAAGAAAAGTGCAGCCCAATAATCCTTAGCATCCAATGCTTCAACAACGTCATTAAGAACCTTCAGTGAATCAGTCGTAGTGCTGTGTTGTTTTCAGAAACCAGATTGATGGAGAGGTAAGATGTTAAATGAGTCCAGGTAATTTTTGATTTGAGAGTTTATCAGTTTTTCTAGAACCTTGGCTAAAATGAGGATTGACTTGTAGGAGGGATTTGATTTGTAGAAGTTTGGTTATTAGATGAAGTGGCTGATTTTCCATAAGTAACTGTGTCAAATAATCAACTAGAAGCAACAAAATGTTTGTTGAAACAGTTCAGGATCTCGTGCTTATTTGACACTGGAACAGAGTTAACGAGAAGTTGTGATGGAAGGTCAGATGATTGGGGGATGCCTGAGAGAGATTTTATGGTTTTCCAGAAATTTTTAGGGTCGTTTAGATTTTTGGAGGTCTGAGATTAAAAAAAATAGTCACGTTTTGCAGGTTTGATGGCAGTTGTGCATTTATTCCTCAGCTGCCGAAAATTCAACCAATCAGCGTCTGAGCCAGATTTTCTCGCTACAGCCCAAAGATGGTCTCTCCTGTGCAGGAGGTCAGCTAGTTCAGGAGTAAACCCTGAACTGGCGGAAAGGAGCGTGTTTGTTCGCAAAATAAATGAAACTACAGTATTATGAAAATAGTTTCAAGCGGTGTTCACGTCGTTGGTCAATAGAATACGTTGCCAGTCAAAGTGAGATAGATCCCAGAGGAATGACTGTTTACAAAAATGTTTCAAATCCCTTTTTTGACTTAATCTGGGCTTAGAAGGTAGAAGTTTAATATCTCTGAGAGCCGCTATTACACAATTATCACTCAAAATGTCAGCAAATACACCTGTACCAGGGAATTTGTGAGGCATATTTGTTAGAAACAGGTCTATGATAGAAGATTTTTTTTAGGACAGTTTTTGTTTGGTCTAGTGGGAGAGTCAATAAGTTGGGTTAGATTGAGTGATAGCTAGGCAACATTCCTTGAATTTATCACAAAGGGGGGGGTTGACTTATCCCAGTCAATGTTGAAATCTCGTGCCAAAAAATCTCTTTGAATTTTAAATTTCTTAGGAATTATGTCAGGGAGGACAAAGCCTCAGGTGTTGCTGAGGGGGGACAATAACAACCCACTACAGATAAGATCTGGCCTCCATTCAACGTGATGTTTACAGCTAAGGCCTCAAACTAGTTTGGAATTGTTTTAGCAGACACAAGACTGGAAACCAGAGAATCTCTGATGTAAATAGCAACTCCACCCCACCTTTTTTGATGGTCACAACGATATATTAAATCCATTGATTACCAGATCATCATTCAGAACAGATTTGTTGAGCCAAGTTTTAGAGATGACGATCACATCTGCCCCAGAAGAACTGACCAGCATTTTCAAGGTATCAAGTTTCTTTAGAAGGCTACGAGCATTTACATGCAGGAAATGAAGACCTGACGTGTTTTTGAAGTCTTTTGGTGTAATGTAGTTAGTGGGGGGGTCCAGGGTTGGGCTGAATCCCTGAGAGCAGTAACAACATTATTATCAGACATGTTCTTGAGTTTTTCGTCACTGATGTGCAATTACAGGAGTTATAAGTGTGACAATTAGCCCCCATAATTGAACCATGAGAAACATTAATGAAGACGTAATCATTCAGAACCCAAAAACAGTGAAAGTTGCAGTGATGGGCATATCCAGATGTGTTAACAAGATTCAGTGATTCCATCTGAAAATAATGACAATAATATGAATGGTGCAGAAAAGTCTCAGACCATAAAGCGTCACAAATTAGATGGGCAAACAAATCCGATGAGGTGGCCCAACTGCAGTTTGAGTTGGGCTGAGGGGGGCCCCAGGCCCCCTGTGAAAATGAATGGATGCGGCCATGGGAAAAAGAAGCTGGATCCAAAATCAACAGGTAGAAACAGATAATTTGCAGCAAATAGCAGAGCATGCTGCCAGAAAATCCTCCTGAAATTAAAGTGGCAGGTCCTGGGCTGTAATATAATTTTTTGGGACGGTCCCATCCGGCTCTCTGAGTCACTGAACACCGAATTCGGTTGGAAGGTGGACCAACTTTAGTCCTGTTCAAAAAACGGGTCAGTTTGATGATAAAAAGACTACAGAGAAGCCGGGGTAGCAGCGTCCATCAGCTCGCCGTAACCGGAAATTGTGATGATTTTTTAAATGTAATATATATTTGTTGCACATTTGCTTTCACAATGTATTGGTTAAGAAACACTGGGTCCCTAGTCAAGAAAGACTACCAGCGTCTGCACTTCCTCCGTAGGCTGAAGAGATCACAACTCCCGCCTCATGGCCAGTGTTGCCAGATCTTGCAATAGAAACAAGCAACCAGCTCTATATACACAAGCCCTACTGGCAACCCACCACATTGTGTAAAACAGAAGTCGTTTTTAAACAGTATAAACATACATTATTTACAGCATTGCACATAAACAAAAGCAAAATTATGCTAAACACTTCGAATAACACGTTTTTAAGATCTGATTAGAAAATACATTTTGCATATGTAATTTTTTCTACATATTTTTAAAAACAAAACATCCTGATATCTGCGTGTGGGTAGAGCCCCCTAGTGGTCGGCCACAGTATGAGTGTTTGGGGTGTATGCCCATAGACATTGTAATGTGTGCGCCTGTCGCCTTGCCAACTTTGGCGGGAGCAATAAATAGGAAATGGGGGCGTGGAAGGGACAAACTACCTACTACCACTCGTCTTTTGCTTTATTATGCAGAGCTGGGAGACAATCAACTAGTTTCACTCAGAAAGAAAGTCAAGCCCAAATAAGCAACTTCATGTTCAAAACAAGCCCAAAAACCCAGCGGCTCACAAGCCTTACAAGCAACTTTAAAAAAGAAAAAAAAAAGCCCAAAGTTGTTTATAATAAGCGGACTTGGCAACTATGCTCATGGCCTCACCACATTCTACAGAGGAATCATGGAGAGCATCATGACTAGCTGCATCTCAGCTTAAGAAGGAAGCTGCCTGGCTGCAGACTGGAAGAATTTGAGGAAGGTGGTGAGAACAGCGGAGAAGATCATTAAGACACCCCTCCCATCCATCCAGGACATTGGTCTCAACGCTGTCTGACCAGAGCAAATAAAATCAAAAGAGACAACTCACACCCACAATGACCTATGGCAGAAGGTACCACAGGACCAGAAACACCAGGTTCTGCAACAGTTTCATCCCACAAGCTATCAGACTGCTGAACTCAGGTCACTAATGAGGTGACCACAATAACAAAAAACACACAGCCACAGACTTTCCTCAACACCAAAGTCTACCAAATTCATGTAACTTATGTACCCCTACACTGCTGTGGAGAAATTAAACATAGTTTTGTTCAATTTTGCATGGTGCACTGTACAATTTTATTATATTATTTGTTGTTGCCAGTAAACATAAAACGATTCAGTGACCTGAATTTTCAATAATTAAACAAGGGCGTTTTCGAGCTGTGGGGAAAGTTGCATCTTCATCACCCAGAAAATGGAGCAGTTGACGAATGAATGTTTGAAGCAACAAGTTGAGCTGTCATCACACATACCCCTCCGTCGTTCTGTCTCCCACACTGACAACACACACACAAGCTCCCTCTCACTCACAGTTTTATGAGCTCTGTCATTCACATGCGCTGGTTCTTTACAGACACACACCGCTGGCGAGCTGCTGAAACACTAAGAGGACAACAAATACTGGATCACAAGAAAGCCATTCACACTGATTCACTGTATCGCAATTTCACACGTTTCCCAGAGCATCACGAGTTCTAAAGAGACCCAAAGTAGAAGTTCTACTGCAGCAAATAATTAGTGTGCATGAATTCTTACCTGTTGCCCAAAGACTTTCCTTCCAGTTCATGTGGCTTGAAGAACCACTTCCCGACTCTCATGAAGCCCTTATCCATCAAACATCTGCAGCGTTTAGATAAAAAGAAAGAAAATCAAGTCAGGATTAGAAAACATTACAGTACTCCCTTGCTTATTGCGTGGGATCTGTACCCTGAAGCCCTGCGATAAGGGATAAACTGTGAAGTAGGAATAGTAGTACAAGTAGTAAGTATCATAGTACCAGTAGTTTATTTAAGGTGTTGAAAATCCTTCCCACACTTTTGCAATATTCTAAACAAGGTTTCTAAACTCTAAACGCTCTTTAAAAAAGCACTGAATGTCATGATTTCAGCTCTCTGCCTCTGCTGCTCTCAGACACCTGAAAGCGCTCTTGGCCACGCCCACTTCTCCGCTCTGCACTGAGATCAGCTGCAGCCGGAAGTTTATCTTGCAGTATGGTCTGTACAATGGTGCAGCAGGTGCTAAATAATTTAAAATAACATTTAAAATAAAAATTCCATGCCAATCGTGCAGCTCATTCATCAATCGGCCAGTTGTGTGTCATGTTCAATCTTTTTTTTCTTTTTTTAAATCGGAATAGAGCGAGTCCGCGAAAAACGAACCACAATTTAGCAAGGGGCTACTGTATTACCATAGCTGCAGCTGGATAAGAGAAGTGATTTAAAATGTGAACTTTAATATAAGTTCACACAGTCAACAACTTTATATATAATTGTAGGGGTCCAGGGGTGATCAGTTTTACTGATTTACCTGTCCACCAGATAAAAAATGAGCAGGTTTTACCTGACACAGAATGATCATCAATAATTCACGGGTTCTCTCTTTTTCAGATTAAATCAATACATTTTGTGACCAGCTGATAAGATGTAACAGGCATGAAACGTTAATTTATGTCGATACAGCAGGACTGAACCATTTATTACCAGAATCATGCATTTTACATCATAACATGTACATTGATTGATCGATCTATTTCCTATAAGTTACTAGTCAGCAGATTTAATTGTGAACAACAGAAAACAAGTAATGAGATGACATATTACTTTATATCTGTAGGCAAATATTTCTTAAAGTTTAGTTACTGGCTTAGGATGGATAAGGTTTTAAGAGAAGGAGGAAAGGAAAAAAGAAAAGTTATTTGGGAATGATGTGGTTAACCAGAAATAGCACATCCCTCGGCTGATGTCCGCTGGACCCAGGTCAGCTTAGTAAAACGATCACAACTCTTCACCTGGTGTAGATGATGGTCTCCGCTCTGGTCAGAGATGTGGAAGCAGCCTTCAGATGCAAAAAGGGTTATAAGTCCAAGTTACATCCACAACTGGTCTTCGGTGTGTTTACTTTTAGCGTTTACTGAGATCCACTTGACCAAAGTAATGGGCAGTTCCGGTTCAGCTTTCAGAATACAGTAAAGCATTCCTTAAAAGGAAAATTCATTCAAAGTTTTGAGCTGGAAAGCTTTGTTCGGATTGCCCAGCAGCATGCTGTAATCCTAGCTGATGGACGAGTCTTTTGCTCATGACTCGCGTCCCCAGCTTAAAGAGAAAGTTTTACATCCCATCTTCCTCGAGAACTCTCAGTTCCAGGAAGCTTAGAACTTTTAAAGAGGATCTGACATCAGTAGAACTCACTACCCTCATTGGTTCGTTCCCAGTGGGAGGGAGTTACTTGACGTTATCAGGATTCAAGGAGAATGTCAGTTTAGAAGAACAGAGAGGCAGATTGTTTTAAGAGAAGACAGAAAACAGGAGGCAGTTATAAGATTAACTGTTTTCTCAAATGAAAACAAAGACTGGAAGTTCAGTCTGACATATACTTTGAACTTTGCCATAGTTCTTGACTAAGACAGAGTTTGATCCACTATATTAAAGAACAACACCAGCATAATACCACATGATCATAAAAATGACAGAAAGTTATTATTTTGATATATTTGAATTAGAACAAATTTTAAAGAGTAGAAATAGTCTCTTGTGAGATTATGTTCTTAGATTCAAACTAAATGGAATAAACTGTGTTAATTGTCTTTCACTGCAGGTTTACAGAGAAAAGGGTGTTTTATTGAGAGGATCAGTAAAAGGTATCACTGGAACAGCTCAAAGAGACGAAGGTGTATCCCTACAGTCTCAGTAGACCAGGGTCAGGTCCACTACATTGTTGAACTTGTAGAAATTATTGCCTTGAACAAAAAGACCAAATCGAGTACTTTCTACTTTACTTTTGGCCTGTTAGAATTGCTTCTAGCGTGTTATACATAAACTGCAGCAGCAAGGACTTTTATTTTTTGTTAATTCAGGGTACAGTCCGACACAAGCTTTCTTATTGGTGCTCAGTCAGAAAAACCCAGTCTTGGTCTATAAACAGCATAGTAAACCTTCATGTTTCTCTTTTTGATTTTCTGTCAGTCGTATACTAAATTGCTTTCCTCATAATGGTTGGCATTTTCCCACATATCCTTTCAGAGCGTTTTGATTTTGATCAGATCAAAAAATGAGCACAGCAAGTTCCCTTCAGTCATCAAGCTCCCTGTAAGGCGTTGTTTTAGACGACTCACAGAATCACATCTCTCTGAAGTTTGACTTGTCGGTGTGTGCCATTGTCAGTAAATTCCTCTTTAAATCCTGTGACCTGGGTCACAAAGTTACAAAATGATTTTAGGAAGTGATCCAACCTCTTTTTGTCTTCAGTTCAGTTTTTATTTCTGTGTTCATACTGATACATTTTCTTTCTTTTATTAAGTATTGTAAATGACATCTTAATTTAGGTAATTCAATCAGAGTAATCATCAAATAAATCAGCACTGACCCCCTATATCAGTAGTGGTGCATCTCTAAGTTAGTTGTTCCCAAACTTTTTGCCGTACGACATATAACTTATCTATACCTATGTATTCTACACATTTACAAGTACTTTTTAAAATCTTTTGTAACATTTATAGTTAAAACATGCTAACAGAAATCATTTCAAATTTTGTTTGCTTTCTGGAGATCATTTTAAGACCAGCAACTTGGTGTTTTGTGACCCACAGTGGGGTCCTAACACTAACTATAGGAACTGCTGTTCTAAGCCAGGATGTCTCAAAGACAGAGTTCTTAGAAATAAATTCTCCAATAACTGATATGATTTAGTACAAAAATATACAACACAATATGAAGTGATGAAACAGTATGATGTAACATTATGATATATTGTAGTTTATTGGCCAGTTGGATACATTTCTTCTAATGGGGTGATTCATAAATACTGAAAATAGACTATTGAAACAAACTTACATAATACTGTACAAAGAAGATCCGCCAGTAATATGCAATCAACAATTTCTATTAAAAATATGTAAAATTAGGGATGTCAGAACTGATCACAGTTTTTATAATGAAGTACAATTGAGGCATATTTTCCACTAATTGGTAGTAATGGAGATGCTACACTCCACTCCCAATCTTTGTTGCAGATCTTACATCAACCTGGTTGCCACAGTAGGACAGCTGTTGTAATGTAGCGTGCCAACATGTCTGCAGTATGCAGTATGAAATCCTTTAAAATACTAAATAATAAATGAAGCATAGTAGCCACTTGCCATTTAAAATCCAAACACTAATCTGAATAGTTCAAAAATCAAACTCTTAAAGCTTAAATTGCTAAGCAACACACTTCAGAGAAAACTCTACAGAAAAGAGACAAGTTTCCACAGGACAGCGATAAAGCAAAAATGATTACAGAAAGGGGGAATGAAATTGTTGCTCTGGATTGCTACGTTGGAAAAACTGTGCTTCCATTGCCTTTTGGAGCTGTTGGAGCTGGAGTATGCGCTACCCTCCAAATACTACATAACCAACAGGGCTTCCAAAGGTGTATTAAAAGGTTTGCCATCACCTGGCCTATTACTTTTTCTTGTTGATAATAAAAAACAACTTGAGGAACAACATAGTTTTTCTTTTCTGCAATGTAGAGCTACTGAGGTACAAAGCCCATGGTAATTAATGTACGTGGGGCATGAAATTTGAAAGTCTCTTCAAATAAAATGGCAAAAAGCAAATAAAATAAAATATACAGAGAATAACAAGATTGCACAACTCAATTTTCATTAGCAATCCAGTTTTCTGATTGATTTTTTTTTAACTGAAGCTGGAATAATTGAAATGCTTAGCCTGTCATTAGGAGCTCATACTCCAGATGAAGTGTATTAATGTTCCTGTGCACAGAGTTGTTATTGAAGCAAATATCCAGATGTACCATCCATGACACGTGTAACTAATTCTTGTCAGTTTTAAATAAATTATTACAATAAATTAAAAAAGTTCACACCAAAAAATAAATACCGGTAAATAAACTTCCAAACAATATGTACACATTTAGCCTCTAACACATTATTTTAAACCACTGAACAATGTTATACTCTAGTATGTATCTAAGAAATTTTACTTTTAATTCTACTTGCAAATGACAAACCCAAAAACCTGCAGCAGTGGGATGTACAGTAAATCTTTCTCTTATCTATCTGACCTCCTACAAATCTCCATCCCATCACGCTCTCTCAGATCCTCCTCTTCACTACATCTCCATGTACCCTCTGCCCCCTCTCCACCATGGGGAGCAGGGCCTTCACCTGCTCTGCCCCTCACCTCTGGAACGCTCTACCGCCAGACCTTCGAAACACCACCTCCCTTTCTCTGTTCAAGACTGCCCTGAAAACACATCTCTTCAGACTAGCTTATCATTAACTTTACTAAATGTATTTTTATTATCTTGCATTTTATAACCTTTATGTATTTTGTATTTCAATTTGTCACTGATAATGTTTGCTCTGTATTACACTGTGTTGGTTTGTTAAGTGTCCTTGGGTGTCCTGAAAGGCGCTTTTAAATAAAATGATTATTATTATTATTAAAACATTTAATTTTACTGACTCACTGAAATATCCAATTTTTTTCCCTTCACACTCTAAGAACATATTTCCTTTGAAAGTCATTTATTATTAACTTTTTATTAAAGCAGGAAAATCCCATAGAGATCACAGATCTCTTTTGCAAGGGAGGCCTGGGCCTGAAGACAGCCAAACATGTACATGTATGTTTTTGATTTTTGACCTCATTAATGAAGAAGAAGAATGAATGTTGCTTATCTCTATGTGTCCCTGTGATGGACTTGCAGCCTATCTAGGCTGTCCCGTGCCTCTTGCACAGGGACTGCTGGAGATAAGGACCTACAACCCGGAAAGGAACAAGCAGGTATAAGTCAGTGATGGATGGATGGACGAACATGGATGGATGGATAGATGGATCATTACATTCCTCACTAAGTTGTGCAAACAGAAAAACTGGATAAAACATGTCTAACTAACGTTCATCATAAATTCTAAATTAGTTGTGTAACATTAATAATATAATGCTAGTTTTAACAATACAGAGATATTGAAACATTTATCAATAATTTATGTGTATATACAAAACCTCCTCGATAAAGTTTGGCTTCATCGTTGCCATACTGTGCAGAAAGTGAACAAAGAAGAAGTGAAAGTTATCCCTTTAGTGTTGGAACAGTTAGTTATAAACAGAGTCAGCTCCAAGGTAATCGGAAGGTTAATTCAGCCTTCCTCTTATGATGATCACTGAGGCTTAACATAATGGAGAGCAAATATGTGCTGCTTCATTTAACAGATGGCTCTGACTCAGAAAGGAGAGCTTTGGGTACTTAGACAAGTGATTCAACGCTCAGATTATAATTTCATTAAGATGAAACTCATGACAGAAAACCAAGGTTGTGTATCTGTTTAACTGTTAGTTGTTTTGTTTGGAGATTTCTTCTTGAACGTTCAAACTCTCTTGAGTTTGGATACATGAAGAGTTTAGTCAATGGTTTAGTTTCACTTCAAACTAGGATTATTTAAATAGAAAAAATATAAGAATTAATATATTAATCACACTTTTGTTTTTGTACATGTGTGGAAATCTTGCCTAAAGGATGTTTTTATTTTGTTTCCCTGCTCTGTGGGCAGGATCACCAGTGCAAAGTGGGCTGGATCATATCAGGCCATTGTGTTTGAGCCACTCCACCTGTCCTAAATTGCCCTTTAAAGGAACTTCAATTTGTTTAGCTTATCTCTGCACTGTTTATAAGTCCTGATGTAGCCATGCTGTGACATCATCATCAATATCTATCTGGAAATGCACTCATTTCTTGAGGCGCCGTCCAGCTCATGCTGAAGCCTAACATTGACCAATAAAGTCAAAGTCAACTTTATTGTCAAAACCGCTATATGTACAGGACATACACAGGATTTAAATTGCATTTCTCTTAGACCCACAGTGCAACAATAACCATTTAAACATTAAAACATTTAATAAACATAAGCATAAAATGAAATAATAAAAGTGTAATACTGTCCTGAGTTTTAGCATAGTAGTATAAAAGTATAAAAATTATATCTATAAAATAAAATGAAGGTTCTGACATTGACATTTGTAATAGAGTGACAAAGCAGCATATGAAGTTTATGAACACAGTATATGTATGAGGTAGTTGATATTGGTATAGAGGTAGAGTGGCATATGCAATAAGGCTAGTAAAAAGAATATATATATCAGCAGTAGTGTAGATATAAAAAGTAGTGTAAATGTAAACAGTAGTAATAAATGTAAACAGTAGTAATAAATGTAAACAGTAGTAATAAATGTAAACAGTAGTAATAAATGTAAACAATAGTAATACATGTAAACAGTAGTATGACTATAGACAGTAATGTAATACAATAATTTGTGCAAATATAAGAAGTAGTGCAATTTGAATGAGCACATGACCGTGTGTTGAGTGAATAACCCGTTTTGATGACACAGAGTCCAGTGTTAAAAACTTTGTGTTGTGTGGTAATGTGTGAAAGTTTTTTTTGTGTTAAGGCAGTACCAGAGGGAGGGGAGGCAGAGCAGGCAGAGAGTTTAGCATACTGACTGCCTGATGAACAGAGCTGTCACTCAGTCTGCTGGTTCGAGCCTGGAGACTCCTCAGTCTCCTCCCTGATGGCAGCAGGCTGAAGCAGCTGTGTAGTGGGTGTGTGTGATCACCCGCCATGCAGAGGAGTTTTCAGGTGAGGTGGTTACTGTGTAAGTCCTGTAGTGAGGGGAAGGAGGTGCCGACAATCTTCTCAGCTGCTCTCACGATGCGCTGGAGGGACTTGCGGCAGGATGCAGTACATGCACCAAACCACACAGTGATACAGCTGGTCAGAACACTTTCTATGGCACCCCTGTAGAAGGTGCACATGATGGGGGTTGAAGCTCCAGCCCTTTTCAGCTTGCGGAGAAAGTAGAGGCGCTGGTGAGCCTTCTTGGCCATTGATGCAGTGTTACTGTTCCAGGACAGGTCCTCTGAGACGTGCACTCCCAGGAACTTGGTGCAGTCCACTCTCTCCACTGTGGTGCTGTTGATGGTCAGAGGGGCATGTTGGGCATTCATTCAACCTTTATTTATACAGGCTAGCCTCGTTGAGTCACGGGGACTCATTTACAAGAGGGACCTGTCTCACTCACACCAAACAACCATCCACTCTCTCACTCACACCTACGGTCAAATTAGAGTCACCAATCAGCCTAACATGCATGTTTTTTGGTCTGTGGGAGGAAACCGGAGTACCCGGAGGAAACCCACGCATGCACGGGGAGAACATGCAAACTCCACCCAGAAAGGCCCCCGGGCCGGGATTTGAACCGGCAACCTTCTCGCTGAGAGGCATCAGCTCTACCAGTTGTGCCACCGTGCTGCATCCCTCTTCCTGAAGTCCACAACAATCTCCTTTGTCTTCTCCATGTTGAGAGTGAGATTGTTGTGTCCGCACCACAAGGCCAGGCGGCTCACCTCGTTCCTGTAGTCCGTCTCATCGTTGTTGCTGATGAGACCCACCACTGTTGTGTCGTCCGCAAACTTGATGAAGTGGTTGGAGCTGTATGATGGTGTGCAGTCGTGTGTTAGCAGGGTGAATAGAAGGGGGCTCAGCACACATCCTTGTGGGGCTCCTGTATTCAATGTGATGGTACTGGATGTGTTATTCTTGACCCGTACTGCTTGTGGTCTCCCGGTCAGGAAGTCTAGAAGCCAGTTACACATTGAGGTGTTCAGCCCCAGACTGTCCAGTTTAAGGATGAGCTGTTGGGGGATGATGGTGTTGAATGCTGAGCTGAAGTCAATGAACAGCATTCTAACATAAGAGTCCTTCGTGTCCAGATGTGTGAGAGCTGTGTGGAGGGCAGAGGAGATGGCATCGTTGGTTGAGCGATTAGGCCGATATGCAAATTGGAAGGGATCCAGGGAGGCAGGGAGGACAGATGTGATGCTTTTCATGACTAGCCGTTCAAAGCACTTCATCAGAATCGGGGTGAGTGCTACTGGACGATAGTCATTGAGGCAGGAGGGCGTTGCCTTCTTTGGGACAGGGATGATGGTGGTGGCTTTGAAACAGGTGGGGACGATAGCCTGACTCAGTGAGATGTTAAAGATGTCTGTGAAGACCGCTGCAAGTTCTCCTGCACAGTCCTTCAGCACACGACCAGGTATGTTGTCGCCCGTCCCTGCCGCCCTCGTCTCCTATACGTCCTCCAAACGAGGAGGCGGCGGATGCAGTCGCTACGTGACCCTGCTCGCCACCGCGTTGCGCCTCTTGCGCCCGGCCGTGAGCGAGGAGCACGTTGACCGCAAGCCGCTCGCTCTGCTCGTGTACAATGCGACCAAGGGCGGCGTTGACAACCTGGACAAGGTGCTGGCGGCCTACAGCTGCCGCCGCAGGACAGCTCGCTGGCCCCTGGCGCTCTTCCACAACATGCTCGACGTGTCCGCGTACAACGCCTACGTGTGGCGCGAGACGTGCCCCGACTGGATGCGCGGCAAGCGCGCCAGACGCAGGATCTTCCTGGAGCGCCTGGGTCTCGCTCTCTTTCGCGAATTGTCGTCGTCCGCCACCGCCGAGGCTCGTCCCGAACGCGTCGTTGCTAGCGGCAGCTGCAGCAACAGACCGCCGGGAGGAGGAGGAGACAGCAGAAAGCGTTGCGGCGTCTGTGGCGTCGCTCCTTGAGTTATCAGCTGTAAATTGACGTTTTCCTCTTCCATCTGTTTACTGTCAGTAACTCTTGTCCTTCAGGAGCTCAGGTTGCTGCTGTTCAGTCGCTCCATGGAATCTGGATCCAGTTTTTCATTTAGTCTCACTGTGATGACAGCTTGACTGAAACCTAACAAGACGCCGACAGTAGAAAAGCTGTTTAGTGTAAGGAGGTTTCCAGCAGCTGGTTTGCATCAGTTTACTCCTAATAAGTGAACCGAGCTCAGTGCTGTTTAGCCCAGTGTGGGACAATACAGGTGTTTGTTGTCGTTTAATGCTGAAACCTGAGACAGGAAACAGATATGACTCATTTTACACAATGCAAGCTGACTGAATGATCAAAATTACAAATACTGCAACAGAGCTGAGTCACAAAAACTCTTTTAAAACAATGAACACAAAAACATGAGATAAGTTAAATATTACCTTTAGTAATTTTTTTAAATAATGACCAAAATTGTACTTTTGTTTTCTGATAAGCCTTTCATCCAGTTTGTAAATTAAGTAACTTATAATATATTTGTGATCCTGTCATTTCCTCATGTCTTCTCCGCATGGTTCACTGGCCTGGACCGGATCTGACTGGCAAACACTGTTCAGCTTGACGATTGAGAACCTTTGGTTTCTTATTGGTAATAAAGGTGCACATGGACTAGCAAGTATTTGGTCTTATGTACATTTCTGCCATTTTTAGATGAGCAGTTTTTTTTTAAACTTGAAGAAGAAATTAGCTGAATTTCCAAATAATTCTTGAGAAGTAAATTTATTTATTTTACCAAGTGAGTTCAGTTTTGCCTGACATTAAAAACAATCCCAGATTTTGTTTTTCCAACCAATAACAGATTCAGATTTTTTATAATCCAGCCCTTACCTTAAATAACAATTTTTGAATTGCACTTGTAATGGACCTACCCAGGGTCAAACTAAGGTTTTTGAACTGTCCAGTGATGACCTTTACTGACCTCTCAGTAAAGCAAGACATTTACTACAAAATCATTCATTTAGCTGTAATCTGATAAATATAGTCACCAAAAGAGACTATTTCTATCTTTGATTTTAGGCTGATGTGATCAAAAGAATAACTTTTGTCATTTTCATGATGTGTGCTTTTAAGCTGTGTTATTCTGTAAGAGTTTAAACTGTGTTCACTGCTGTGTCAAAGGTGCAGGCTCGGGTCACAGAGACCGGACGGTTTTGTTTAGAAACTCAGAGGACAGTAATCCGTTGTTTTTCATGAAAAGGGCTCCAGCTTGCTGTGCCTTTCCCTAAACAAATCTCTCTCTGCTCTGGCTGTAACCTTGGGTCTGATAAGGCAAGTTCACTCCTCTCTTTGTTCCTGCTTTTTAAGTTCTAACTGTGCGAGAACGCTTCAGAGTTTCTGGGAGCTTCGAAAGATGATGTGAACTCTCCCAAAGGGCTGAATGACCACCAGTCACGCGCTAAGGACTCGTCATCCAGCTGGGACTGATAACATGTTGTTATGGGTCCATTTCGAACGAGCGTAAGCTCAAAAAACTTTGTTTATTCCTTCCTGGAATAAGTTTATCTTGAAGTCAGAGGCCTGAAGCTGACATTATTCTCTGATGACCAAGCGAAAACCAGGAGACGTTGAAACGTAAACCAGAACCCTGCTCGAAGGTATTGTACTGGTTCCCACAAGGACCCGTGCATCTGAAAAGCTACAAGGTCTTCCCTCTTACCGGGCGGTCGTCAAAAGGTAAAGAGCTGTTTACAAAACGTACCTGGATTTTAGCAGAAGTCGGATGAGAAGTGTCACTCTGGTATCATGCTCACGATAATTTCTTCTTAAATCTTTCCTCCTATTCTTTCCCCTCCCAATCTAAGCTGGAAACTATAATTAAGCTGAAGAGCCCACAGACTAAATATGTTAACATCCAATATTGAAGTCTGTTGTGTTAAATTTAAGTGTGCTGACGTATTAATTTGAAAGAAAGTGAAATCATGTCAATCAAGTGTAATGGTGTTAATTTAGTTGATTTATTTTAAATAAATGGTAGTGTCGCCTGGCATACCAAACTAAGTCAATGTCCATTGTCACTTAATGGCTCTGTTTATTTATCCATCATAAAGATCACAGAAATATTGGGTAAACTGAAAAAGAACAGAATCCGTGAATTTACTATTCAATCTGAATAAGTAAATTAATTAAGGTAAAGAGGTCAGTATTAATATTGACCTCCTCATAACCCCTTACACACTTATCATGGGGGAAAAAATAGTCTATGAACCATTTTATTTGTTTTTCAGTATTAAACTGAAAAACAAAAAACTTTGGCAAGATGGCCGCGCTCAGAGCAGCCGCAGCTTCACGAGTTCCCGGTTCATCTCTAGTTTTTAGTAATTTTAATAGTGTTTTTGTACCTGACTCTGCGCGTTTTTTGCAGGTGAATTATAGCCGAACTGAACTGTTAAGAATCGGAGCGGATTTACCACAGGGCACAGCTGAAATCAGCAACGAACTCAAATCAGAGCTCGGAAGATTGGAGCTGCTAAGAACGTCCTTCTGGAAGCAGACGCGCTCCAGGGGAAAGAAAAGGAAGCGGTGCTCACGAGGAAAGAAGCGGGGCTGCCGAGCAGGAATTATGACGAGACTGCGGGCAGACGCTAAAACCGGTAGACCCCCGATGCCGGCTCTTTTTCTGTCTAACGTTCGCTCGCTGGACAACAAAATGGATCTACTTCGTTTGAGAGTTACCACGTCGGAGGAGATGAGAAGGTGCTCCGTGCTCTGCCTGACAGAAACGTGGATCTCTGAGGACACTCCAGACTCTGTTTACGAGCTGGATAATAGGCTCTTTTTCAGAACAGACCGGTGCACCGAGACTACGGGGAAAACACGAGGTGGCGGTGTTTGTATTTACGTACACAAAGACTGGTGCACGAACTGTGCTGTGATAAAAAGAGCTTGTTCAGCTGCCGTGGAGTTGATCACAGTAAGGTGTCGCCCGCACTATATGCCCCGTGACTATTCAGTGATCTTAATCAGCGTTATTTACATAGCCCCTGATGCTAATGCTAATGACGCCCAGGGAGAAATTCATGACTTACTCACCTCGCTGCAATGTAAATATCCTGAGGGGCTCTTCATTGTTTGCGGAGACGTGAATCACGTAGATCTTCAAGTCTCCCTCCCAGCCTTCAATAAGAACGTCTTCACAGCTACGAGAGGAGATAAAACGCTCGACCAAGTCTTCACTAATGTAAAGGGAGCGTACACGGCGAAGACACGCCCACCGCTCGGAGCTTCCGATCACTGCTCTCTGATCCTGGCTCCAAGAGAACTCCCCCCACTCAGGCGCTCCAAGCCGGAACAAAGAGAGATAAGAATCTGGCCTCAAGATAGTTCCCCCATGTTGAGAGACTGTTTTGAGAAGACAAACTGGTCTGTTTTCAGAGAAGCAGCTACTGATGGAAGTTCAGTGGATATGGAACTGTATGCTTCCTCAGTCCTGGGCTACATCAGTACATGCTCTGAAAATGTATCCATAAAAAAATATGTTAAATCCTACCCGAACCGGAAACCCTGGTTAAATAAAGAAGTTCACGCCTTGCTAGCAGCCAGGGATACTGCATTCAAGTCAGGAGATAAAGAGGAGCTGAGAAAGAGCAGGAAAGAACTGAAGGATGGCATTAAGAAGGCCAAGGCCACGTATGCACAGAGGATCGAGGGACAGTTCACCTCACAAGACCCACGGAGCATGTGGAAGGGTATTAAATGCATAACAGATTACAAAGGCAAGAACAAACAATGCCCCAGGGACCCATCTCTGCCTGATGCCCTCAATAAGTTTTATGCACGTTTTGATGATCCAAACAGACCAGCTAGCACCAGACTCACCTCATCACCAGATGAAGAGCATCTCAGGGTGACCGCAGCAGAAGTGAGAGGCAGTCTCAGAAAGATTAATCCTCATAAAGCAACCGGACCAGACAACATCCCAGGGAAAGTTCTGAAGGAATGTGCGGACCAGCTCTGTGAGGTGCTGGCTGACATCTTCACCACCTCACTTGCACTGGAGTCAGTTCCCACCTGCCTGAAGACCGCGACCATCATCCCAGTCCCAAAGAGCTCCACAGTGACTGGTCTGAATGACTATAGACCAGTGGCCCTCACCCCGATAGTCGCTAAATGTTTTGAGAAACTGGTCATGTCCCACATCAAGGCAACCGTCAACATCAACGAGGACCCTCATCAATACGCATACCGTGAGAACCGATCAACAGAGGACGCCATTTCTTCCGTGGTCCACACTGCTCTCACCCACCTGGATCAGAAGGACTCATACGTGCGTCTGCTCTTTGTGGACTTCACATCTGCCTTCAACACCATGATCCCCCAAACTCTGATAGACAAACTATCTACACTTGGACTAAGCCCCTCTATTTGTAACTGGGTACTAGACTTCTTAACAGACAGACCACAGTCCGTGAAGATCCACAACTTCTCCTCCTCCACCATAACCCTCAGCACTGGCTCTCCTCAGGGATGTGTGCTGAGCCCCCTTCTGTTCACTCTGCTCACATATGATTGTACAGCCACACTTCCAGGCTGTCATATTGTTAAGTTTGCAGATGATACAGCGGTGGTGGGATGCATCACAAACAATGATGAGTCCAGCTACAGACAGGAGGTGGAACATCTGGAGAGCTGGTGCAAAGAGAATAATCTTCACATGAATGTGAAGAAGACAAAGGAGATGATTGTGGACTTCAGAAGGAACAAACACACCCATGCCCCACTGAAAATAGGTGGGTCTGCAGTGGAAGTGGTCTCCAGCTACAAATACTTGGGTGTACACATGAATGATAACCTCAGCTGGAGCAACAACACCACCAGCCTGATCAAGAAAGGTCATCAGAGACTCTACTTCCTCAGACGGCTGAGACGTGCTGGTCTGAGCAGCCCAGTTCTCACCTCGTTCTACAGGTGTGCAGTGGAGAGCGTCCTGTGCTCCAGCATCAACGTGTGGCATGGAGGCTGCACAGTTGAAGAGAGGAAAGCTCTACAGAGAGTGGTGAAGGCTGCACAGAAGTCTGTTGGAGTCAGTCTCCCCACCATCACAGACATTTACACCTCCAGATGCAGGAAAAGAGCCACCTGCATCATGAAAGACCTCACTCATCCAGCACACTCACTCTTTGCCCCACTCCCCTCAGGACGGAGGTTGAGGAGCATCAAGTGTAGAACCACTAGACTGAGGAACAGCTTCTACCCTGAGGCTGTTAGACTCATGAATAAATTAAAATAAAATAAAAAATAAACACTGCAAAATATCACATCATGCTGATGCTGATCTGTTTTCTTGTTGCTGTGTTTATCTGTGTTCATCTGTGACCATCTGCTCATACAAACTCATGTTCGTGCTGCTGTTTATTCCCACTATATTAGGCTTAGTGTATTACTAGTTGATGTTTTTCTTAGTTAATTCTAGATGTTATTACTGTTTTTCTATTGCATTTGTTGTTGGATGTAACTGGGACCCCGTGTACATAATCTCGTTTTCATCACATGTACCACATGCGGTGCAAATGACAATAAAGACTCTCTGACTCTGACTCTA
>JBBPBX010040231.1:0-12248 GCA_038048925.1 Garcialebias charrua
GAGGAGAACTGGTTCCACCAACTGCTCCTCTTCAGGGACACACCACGTCACCAGAAGGAACAGTTTCACCACTTAGGCTGGGAACTGTGGAAAACTTCAGCTTGGTAGCAGAAAGGAACAAGCTGGTGGCATCAGGTCTGCCAGAAAATGTGGTAAACACCATCCAGAACGCACGAGCTACGTCAACACAATCTTTTTACGTACAGAAATGGCGTATTTTTGAAGCTTGATGCACGGAAAGAAATATTATTTCTTATTCATGTGACCTGGCTCAGCTCCTGACTTTTCTTCAGGACTTACTGGAAAAGGGTCGTTCTTTCTCAACAATTAAGGTGTTTCTATCAGCAATTTTGGCCTGTCACGAAGGCTGGGGAAGCAGGACGCCTGGCGCGCATCCACTCATAATAAGATTTATGAAGGGCGTGCTAACCACCCAGCAGGATCCTGACCCCTGGATGGGATCTTAGTCTGGTCTTGGGGGCTCTCTGTGACCCCCCATTCGAACCACTGAGCGATATAAAGATAGATTTATTATCTTATAAGACCGCTCTACTCCTGGCCCTTTGCTCGGCGAAACGCGTGAGTGACCTCCATGCCTTGTCGGTACATCCAACGTGTACCAGGTTCGCCCCTGATGGGTCAAAGGTCACCTTAAAGCCTAATCCCCCATATATCCCCAAGGTCTTGATTTTAAACCCTAGAAGTCTGGACTTTGATCTCTCTTCTTTTCCACCTGCTCCTGTCCTCACTCAGGAACAGGAAAGACTGAAGGCTCTCTGTCCCCTGAGAGCTTTAAGCACTTACATGCAGAGAACAGCCGAATGGAGAAAAACTGAAAGTTATGCACCATAACTCATGTTCCCTGAAGGAAGGGAACGAGGTGCAACATACTTGCTATGGGAATTACGCCCCCGCACAATTACCTGAAGGAATACACTCACGCCTTTACGGCAGGGGCGTCACTGCTGCACCAGAGGCCCCGCCCTCTGGGTATTTAGGCGGTGAGCGCCCCTCCATCTTCCTCAACAGTTGCAATTCACCGAGCTTTCAGCATTGAAAAGGGCCAGATATGTTGCACCTCGTTCCTTTCCTTCAGGGAACATGAGGTATGGTGCATAACTTTCAGTTCCCTTTCAGTTTGGTTCACTCGGTGCAACATACTTGCTATGGGAACGTAATCCATTCATGCCCTTGAAATGCTCAGCAAAGTGTATGTGAGAGCATCCGTCTTAAAGACAGGCATCTCCCAGCTGCTTTCTGTAGAAAGCATATGCTAAGAGGAGAAAAAATGCCACATGTAAACAACAACATGATGTCTCCACTGGGCATAAATATGGCAAATGTGGAGGTAGAAAACCCAGGCCAAGCACAGGGTAACCTCACAGGCCCCTGTAAACTCTCTGAGTTTTTTTTTGTTTGTTTTGGGACAAAGCAACCGAAGCCCTAGGCTCTCAGCCAGACCCCTTCAAAGGCCAGGCTGAAAGTTGCCACAACTCTGGACGTGGGTGAAAGAGTTGACCATGCGCCTGAGTCAGGAGGTCCCTATGAGAAGGCAAATGCCATGGTATCCCAGATAGCATTGAAATCAGCTCTGGAAACCACGTTTTCTGGTCAGTTGGGGCTATAAGGATCAAAGAAAGAGCTCCCTTACGTACCCGTTCCAGTGTCGCCCCGATCAGAGGGACAGGTGGAAACGCATAGTAAAGTATCCCTGCTGGCCAGTCATGTGCCAGAGCATCCATACCCAATGGGGCATCCGCTTCCCTCAAGGAGAAGTAAAGATCACAGTGTGAGCTAGCCCTGCAGGTGAACAGATCCACAGAGGCCCTCCCAAATCGTGACCATACATGTTCCACAATCCATGTGTTCAGGCTCCATTCTGACGCCAGCAGAGGTCCTCTTGAGTGGGAGTCTGCTCCGTAATTTAGTTCACCAAGAACATGAGTCGTCCTGAGTGACAGGATCCTTGGCGTACACCATGTGAGCATCCTCTACGCCAGATGGAGGAGGGCCCGGGACCTTGTCCCTCCCTCTCTTTTGATAAAGGACATTGCAGTCCTGTTATCTGATTTCACCAGGATGTGTTGTCCAGCAATCAGACCTTTGTGGAAGAAGAATTTTAATGACAGGAATACGGCTAACAATTCCAGGAAGTTGATATGTAATCTTGCTTCCTGTTCATTCCAAAGGCCGCGGGCATTCTGATTCCTACAGATTGCCCCCCATCCTGTTTTTGAGGCATCCGTTGTGATGACCACACGAGATGACACCCTTCCCAGTGAGACCCCATCCGTGAAAACGGACACGTTTCTCCAAGGTTCCAGAGCCTCCAGGCACTCTGAATCTATCCTAACCTTCCCCGTTTGTTTAGGTAGGTTAGGCTGTATCCGTTGGTTCAGCCATAGCTGCATGGGCCGCATTTTCAGTAATGCGTGTGGCACACATGGAATGGCCGCTGCCAAGAGGCCTAGAAGGCGTTGGCAGGTTTTTGCAGGGACCCGATGGTCCAATTTAAATTTGCTCAGGCAAGAGCGAATGGAGGAAACTCGTTCCTTTGAGAGCCATGCTCTGTACTGGATGGTGTTGATCTGTACTCCCAGAAATACGGTAACCCATGACAGAGTTAAATTGCTCTTTTGCAGGTTTATAACAAACCCAAGAGACTCTAAGTGAGAAATCACCTTGTAAGAGTGTGACTGGGCCTGCTTTCTGCTTTCAGCCAAAATCAGCAGGTCATCCAGGTAGTTCATGACCCTGAGTCCTTGATTCCTGAGAGGGGTCAGAGCTGCATCCAGACATTTTGTAATTGTGCGTGGAGCAGTCTTTAAACCAAAGGGTAAAGCTTTGAATTCATAAGCGATTCCCTCAAAAGCAAAGCGGAGGAATTTTCTGTGTTTCCTCCAAACGCCTATATGGAAATAGGCATCTTTTAAGTCTACTGTACATGCGTAGTCTCCAGGTCTCACAGACTGGAGAACTTGTCGCAGTGTAAGCATCTTGAACTTAAATGTTTTAATCCTTTTGTTGAGAGTCCTGAGATCCAGAATTGGTCTCAGAGAACAATCCTTTTTGGGCACCAGGAAGTACTTGCTGTAGTGGCCGGAGAGCAGCTTGTGTCCAGAGACCAAACTAATCACTCCTTTTTGCAGCATGGTCGAAACTTCCTCCCTCAGCACGTGTGCGTGCGGGGTTGATCTTAGATTGCAGCACCCCTGTGAAACGGGGCGGTCTCTTAGAGAATTGCAATTTGAGTCCAAGACGAATTGTTGTCATGACCCAATCATTTGGTAGGCACGCCTCCCAGGCCTGCGCATGCGTACTGAGTCTGGATGGCATGTTGTGTTGCAACCCGTCATGTTTGAGAGCCAGAGAGGTGACCTTTGACCCCTCTGGCCCTCCCCCGGACAGGCTGGTCGGTCCAACAGGAGATATAGCGAGATCTGGCTCACGTGTCTCACTGCGGTTCATAGTTGGACCACATGATTGGTTTATAAAAATGGGACTCGAGTCAAGAACCAGGGCAGTCTGTGCTTTGGTACTTTTATTTTTATACATGTTTGAAACAGTTTTTATTTTGTTTATACATGCAATGGTCGAGTCACGTTTGGTGCGCATACATATGGCGCTCACTCCTCGTAGTCTTTTACGAGGGGAGACTGGGCCCAATAGATCAGGTACCCGTACCACGTGGGCGGGTAAACCTGTGAGATTGTCAGTTCGTCCTGTTTCATCAGGTCCGAGCCTGTTTTCCGCCTGGGGAGACTGGTGAGATCCTCGGCCGCCATTGGAAGGTTCCACCGCCACCTGTTGGTCTCTTCCGTGGGGGGCCATTTGTGCTCTCCTACGGGGGGCAAAGTTCTTTCTCGGCAACCCTTCGCAGAGGGCTTCTGCCTGTTTGCGTCTCTGTTCCTCTTAGTTTGGTCTGGACGCGTTCCAGAGTTCCCCCGAAAAGCCCCGTCGGATCGATCGGGTGCTGGAGAAAAGTTCACCTCTGGTTTTCCGGGAGGTCCGATAAAGTCAGCCAAATATGGCTCTGAACGACATAGAGTCTCCTCAATTGGGGGTGTGCTGTCGCGGCCTACTGCTTCCATTCCTACCACGTCGAGGAGCCGGGACAATGGGAGCATGATAGAAGCTCCGGGATCCACCCAGGAGCGTTTTAGTTCAGTGAGGAAGTCCTGAAAGATGGGCATCTTTTGCAACGTTGTTGGTTGCTTCACATGGAAGTAGCTTCCCGCTAGCCTCGTAGCCTGTTGGCGAGGTGTCGGGTCCGGCCACGTGATCTGCAGAGCATCCGCTGCCCTACGACACAAGTCGAACAAGGCCGGTACCGACAGGTCCGGTTCCGGGAGGATATGCGCCAGGTTCTGGGAGGAAAGTACAATTTCTCCCTTGTCACCAAATTCGGCGTCTAGGTCAGACACATCAAGTGTCGAGTCCTCGGCGGCCCCCGAGGAGTCCAACATTTCGTCCTCTCCGACTTGTCCATTGCATTCCAGGTCCACGCTATCGGGTTCCGGAGCAGGAGGAAACCGACGTGCGACCTTGAGCGCTGCGCTTCTAGCCATGGATTTGGCCAGCGTGAGAGCCCGTCGTCTCCTCACTGTAGCCGACATTCGACGGCAGTGAAGGCAATAGTCAGGGAATTCCAGCGCCTTCCTTGCATGCAGAATCCCTAGGTAGACCGGACAGGCCTCTTGGGTGTCCGTCGCCGAAAGGGAATGGCCATAGCCGCTAGGGCAAGGGCGCGAGCGAGGACTCGTCGTCCTGGTCTTTCTCCTCCTTGTCTTCCGTCTTCCCTTCTCGGGAGCCATGTCCTGCGAGAAGCGTCGAGTTGATTTGAAGATTCTTTTCTTTGAAGTTGTCTTCTCCGTTGTCTATTCTTTCGCTCAAAAGCCTGCTATGGTTAGTAGGAGGTTGTGACGCAGTTAGCGTCATCGAGCGAAAACCTACGGAAAAGAAGAAAACTTCGAGGGTGAGTAGAAAAATGCCGGACTAGCTTTCGCCCACCCAGCAGTGTGCAAGAAAAATTTCTCTGTACGCTCAGTGTAGGGAGTGAGCTCACCTCAGTCGAGCGATGCGACAACAGAGAAGTCCCGCGAAGTTCAGGTGTTTAATCGAGGTGAAGGGCAAAAAAGAGGAAGATGGAGGGGCGTTCACCGCCTAAATACCCAGAGGGTGGGGCCTCTGGTGCGGCGGTGACGCCCATGCCGTAAAGGCGTGAGTTTTCAGGTAATCGCGCGGGGGCGCAATTCCCATAGCAAGTATGTTGCACCGAGAGAACATGACTGAAAGGGAACTGAGTCTGTTAACCCTTGGAAAACAAAGTCTTATAATCCACAGCGGTAATTCCAATGCGGTAATTCCACAACGATTAGAGTTGTTGTTCCCTTTCAGTCATGTCTCTCGGTGCAACATATGCTATGGGAATTGCGCCCCCGCGCGATTACCTGAAGGAATACATTCACGCCTTTACGACAGGGGCGTCAGCGTCGCGCCAGAGGCCCCATCCTCTGGGTACTTAAGCCGCTGACGTCCATCCATCGATCACTTATTGCCCTTCACCTCGCTTAAAACTGAACTCTCTCTCTTCACGGGACTTCTCTGCTGCTTCATCGCTCGTCCAGAGGTGAGCTTGCTCCATACACAGAGTGCACAGAGAATTATTCCTGCATACTGCTGGGCTAGCGAAAGCTAGCCCAGTACATTTTTCCTTAACCCCAAAGTTTTTTCTTCTCCTCTTTCCGCAGACTGCTTCGCTCGAGGGCGCTAACTGCGTCACACCACTACCTCTGCTAATTCGTAGCAGGCTAGCCAGCGAAAGCGACGCGACGGAGGAGACGTCTCAAATAAAGAGAAAAAAGATCTTGGAAGGACTCACTCGTCTTATCTCGGAAATGCCCCCGGAGAAAGGAAAGCGAAAGACAAGACTTAAAAAAAAGACCAGCAGGGCGGCAACCCCACCCTCGCGCGCCTGCTCAAGCGGATGCGTTTTTTCCCTCTCAGCGACGGACACCCACAAGGCCTGTCCCGTCTGCTTGGGGATGCTGCACGCGAACATGGCGCTGGACGCACCCGAGTCTTGCCCACACTGCAGCCAGATGCTGGAGGCGGTGAGGAGGCACCGGGCGGACTTCGTCGCCAAGGCCATAGGGGCTGCTGCGGCGCCAGCAGACCCAGACACTACTGAGCCTCTGACTCCCACGCCGGAGCTCGAGAGCATGGCTTTGGACAACAGCACCCGAGTCGAATGGGGCGACAACCCAGATGTGCTGTCCCCCATGGTGGACTTAACAGTCGAATTTGACACTCGAGGCATGATGAACGAGGACGAGATCTCGATTTCAGCCTCAGGTGAATTTTCTACGGACGACGCCGACGTCGGATACGGGGAACAGGGAGAAGACCTCTCCCGCACCCCGATGCTTGTGCTCCCGGAGACGGACTTTTCCATCCTTGCTCTGTTTGACTTGTGTCACAGAGCAGCGGACGCACTGCAGATCCCATGGCCGGAGCCTCCAACAAGTCACGAGGTTGGCAGGAAATTATTTTTTCTCAAAGCAGCAGGCTGCCACGAGGCAAAGGATGCCTGTATTTCCGGACTTCCTTACAGAGCTGACTCGCACCTGGTCTCAGCCCAGAGCCCCCATGCTGCTGCCGCTCTCACAGTTTCTTGACGTGGACGGGATGGATGAAGTGGGAACAGCCAACGTGCCTCAAAATTAGGACACGCTGGCGTCTCATCTGGCTCCCAAGTCATCCGGGACAAAACTGACTCTCCCCAGCAAGGCCTGTCGAGCTTCGGCTTCTCTGCTCGAGAAATGCTACAGGGCTCAGGGTCTCGTGGTGCGCGCTATGAACGCGTCCACAATGATGCAAGCGTACTTGGCAGAAAAACTACAGGAGCTCCAGGTAACGACAGACAAGCAAGCTGCCGCGGAGCTGCTGGATGAAGCCTGTAGGGCAACAGACTTTGTGCTCCACGTGATGGGGACAGCAGCTGTTGCACAAGGCAGAGGAATGGCTGAGGTGGTCATAGCAATACGCTATCTGTGGATGACCTTAGCTGACCTCCCAGAGGGACAGAAAATTCCTTTTCTCCACCATTTGATAGAACTGAAGGGACTTTTTGGAAAAGCGCTGGTTCGAATTCATACCAGGCTGGACCAGAGGCGCAAAAAGTCTGGTGTTAATTGCACAAAACACATCCTTTGTGTACAACACAATGAAACAAGGGAAAAAGCTTTAAGCATTTACTGTCATACTTGTACCATTATGCTGTGCAACTGAGGTCTATGATGTTTTATTATGGTAATCACTCTCCACATTGGGCTGATACGGAGACACAGGATTTAAATTTAACACTCCCTGCATATTTACATTCAAACTCAACATTGAAGCTTCTGAAACAAACCAAAAATCCATTTCTTAAAAATATAATTAATTATGGAGAGATGTTAAAAAAGTTTTAAACGAATCAAATGATTTTTCTTTATTCAGCCCAGTGTGGGGAAACCAATTATTTGTACCTGGTAGAGCTGATCCAACATTTAAAGAATGGAAGGATAAAGGACTCCAAATGATTCAACATCTATATGAACCAAACTCTGACGTACTAATGAGCTTTCAAGAGTTGCAGAATAAATTTAATATAAATAAGAAACACTTTTTTAAAAATATCTTCAACTCAGAAATTTCATAAGAACGACTCAAACCAATGAGCTGACAAAACCTCTCAAGTCAACTTTAGAAGAAATGCTAACAAAAGATAGTTTAAAGAAAGGTATTAAATCAGATTTTTATCACTTACTGACATCGCATTCACTCGAAGGATCCCATGATAGACTTAAAGCTTGGAGGGAAGATATATTGATGGACTTGTCAGAGGAAGATTGGCAAACAGCATGCAATCTGGACCATACTAGCTCCATTAACACAGCTCTAAAAATGATTCAATACAAGTGGTTAATGCGGGTTTACATAACACCTGTAGACCTCAATAAATACAATGGGGAGATACTTGATGTGTTCAAAATGTGTGGAAGAAAAAGGGACTCTGGTACACTGTATGTGGTATTGCAGAGAAATTGTGTTATTTTGGATAGAAGTAAAAAAATATAATTGAGAAAATAATTTCCAAACAAATTACTTTGGACCCGAAATTGTTTGTTTTTGGGCTGTATCCTGAAAGACATAATTATACTAATAATGAACAAATGTTTATTAATTTAAGTTTGATTAATGCAAAAATATGTATATCGTTATTTTGGGAAAATGTTCATAGACCTAGCCTACCGCAAATCAATGGTTACAGCAAATGTTATCAGCCCTTCCTTTGGAAAATATAACGTATGTGTTAAAGGGTAAGCAAGAATTGTTTGAGTGTGTCTGGAACCCCTTCATTTGGTATATTAAAGGTTTGGACATTTTAAATGACAATACAAGCGATTGAAGAACATACCGATTGCAGTTTCCAAAGACAATAACATGAGAAGACATCCATAGTTGAATTTAATATAAAGAAGAAATGAACAATGTAAAAAAAAGAAATGTGAGACACCTTGTTTTTTATTTTATTTTGATTTATTGTTTTTTTCTTTTTTTTTCTTTTTTTTTGGGTGGGGTATTTTATTCATTTTTGTTTAATGTGTAAATGTTGTGTTTATTTTGTTAAAACTCAAATAAATATATTTTGGGGGAAAAAATGACCTTGCTCAAATTCCATTATGTTGCTTTACTAGATTTTTGTGAATATGTCTCTTGATATTATTCTCAGTGTCAAACGTTTTGTCATGCACTTGTATTGTACCTAATGTCACCTGTTATCTCTGTGGCCTGTGACAGAGTAACAGTGGTAAAGCTCACATATGGTTGTTGCTTTTTTCATGCCTAAAGTAAGTCATGCAATATATTGACTGACTGGGATACTGCTTCCTTTCATGAACTGAGGTTTAAAAAGCCAATGCAGCCACCCATAGATCTGTAAATTGCTTTGCATCATCCTACTTTTCTATGTGCCTGTGAGCCTAGCTGTAGAGTGGCACTTGAAATGTTATTTTAAGTCTCAAGTTTGAGCTAAGAACATAGTTTCACTTTAACAAGACCTGTCTTGTTGCATGATTCAGTATCTATTTAGCAATCAGTCATGCTATTTTGTGAAATGACCACCAGCACCATGATTACAAGGTGTGAATAAGCCGATGCCAGTCAACCTCATGTTATATGACAGCAGGGCTGGACTGGGACAAAAAATCGGCCCGGGCATTTTGAGCAGAGTGGCCCACAGTGATGGCATAGTTACATTGAAAAAGTAACTTAGTTAAGTAACTGATTAGTCCTTGGGAAAAGTAACTTAGTTAAGTTACTGATTACTTGATTTGGAAAGTAACTAAGTTAGATTACTAAGTTAATTTATTAGTTACTTTCAGCAGCTGCTAACAAGAACCCTCTGTCACAATACATAAAAAATTTAAATGTTTTAATAAAATAATTACCAATTAAAAATATTCAAAAAACATAATGGTCTTTCTTGACTTTATTAAACATAAATACTTTTGATAAAAAATAAGGTATTTCTTGATTTCAATATCATAAATGAAGGTTGAATGAATAAAGAAATACTTGCTTTATATAAAAAATAGTGTCTTTACTTCACTAAACAAATAATATGTTTACAAAAAAGACTTATAAAATGATTATTTTGAAAATGTTTCAAGTGAACAATACGTTTGTATAGGCCAACTCTTTCAGGGATGAAGATGTTCACATCCTTGATAGAGAGGAACGATGGTTTGAGAGAGGAGTAAAGGAGGTCATCTTTGTGAAAAGAAACCGTCCATCATTAAACAGAGGTGGAGGCCTCCGGGTTCAACTGTCCCCCTCTTACAATGCTGTTGTTGCTAGTATCACTCAGCCCTCTGTGAATAGCAAACAACCATCAGGGTGCTAATGATCCATTGTTAGGCTGATGGTCCTCCTTGCTCATGTGAGCAGCTGGTTTCAGCTGTCATCAACAAACTGGTTGATCCACTGTGAGTCAAGTCAAGTCTATTTTATTTATATAGCACAGTTAAAACAGATAAACTGTTATCAAGGTGCTTCACACACACAACACAAAAGAGGTTTAAAAATGTACAGAACAGTATCACACACCAATGGTAAAAATTATGATATTAACAGCGGTAAAAGTATAATAAAAATGTATAAGAACAATATTAAAATGAAAACACAGTAAAAAAAAATATATACACTACGTCAGCTCACACAGTTTGAAATAATAGAGAAAAGATGATTTTTTTAGCAGGGATTTGAACATGTGAAGGGAGGAGGCCTGTCTAATGTTGGGGGGCAGGTTGTTCCAGAGTTTCCACAGTGAGAGGGTGATATTTATAAGACTGAGCTGAATACAGCACCTCAGACTGAGGAAGTCTTTCTGATGAAAGATGAAACGTTTCTACAATTGTTTTGTTTTGTTTTTTGAATGTCCAGAGGCCCAGACATAGTTTTTTTTTTAGATTTTTACCTGGATTATTGAGCATGCATCAGGGTCATCAGCACAGACTCCTTAGCTCCTTAGCTGCATGTGGATTTCCTTGAAGAGGAAGAACAGCTGCTAACTTCTGGAAATAACACACAAAGAGGTAAAAAAAGTTAATAAGATTATAATTTTAAATTAAAAAGATAATAGTACAGTAATAGTAAAAGAACAATACCTCTTTTTGAGCAGTTGAGGTGGTTGAATCTCTCATCATCTCTCATCATCAGGGCTCCAGGACATGCTGACACTATCAGTCTGAGTTTTTTCATAAAGTGCTGAAGTGTTGACGTGATAGAAGACGTCTTAGCAGCGTTTAGTAAAGCCTGCACATCAACAACATTTCAGACATGATTCAGAGATCATTAAAAACTCCTATTTGTGTTATTGATCTGGAATGATTTGAATTACCTGATAAAAGTTGCAGCTGCTGATCGGTGTTTACAAGCTGTTTTCTTCGTTCACGTTCGGATGATGTGGTTAGTCCGTTCAAGTGACGTGTGTTGCTGCTGCAGGTCTTGTGAAACAGCGTGCACAGCTTTTGAATTTGCGCTGGTCTTTTAACAACAAAACAGGAGACCGCAACAACATGCTAATAATGCTAAGTGCTAACGCGTGCTGCAACTTGATGCCGTGCTGAAACTTTTAGGTCGCATAGGAGCAGACGTCACGTCACTCCTTGAGTCCTGTCTCGTCCTCCTCTCAGCTGCAGGTAGGAGGAGTAAAGGGAAGGGGCTGGTCGGAAGAGTGCTGAGAGATTTCATTGGATTAGCTCGATGTCGTTCAAGAAAATCAACCAATCGGCCGTCGCGATTTACAAAAAAAAAAGCTATAATTTATTTTTTTGGTTCATGAGTGACAGGACCGCCCGGGCGGCCCATAAATCACATAAATCACCGACGGCCCACCGGGAATTTGCCCGGTATGCCCGAATGGCCAGTCCAGCACTGTATGACAGTAATGATAGCAGATAGTAACTTTGCACCTTCAGGCACCTACTCAGTGATTGCCTTTATAGAAGGAAACCAGTAGTTAGAACCCCCCACCCCCCCTTACATATCTCCACTTTTTAACACTGTGAAAGCTAATCCAATCTAAAGCTTTCCTTATGCATGTAAACGTCCTTGAAAAGTATTTGGTTCATGTTTTCTTTAGAGAAATATTTATCTACCATGTGATTGAACTCTGGCTCTTTTCGATCTACTCTAGCACTGCAGATCCAATGTTGCACACAAGCCTAATTTGCACTATCCACCCACTAAAGCATGAAATGTGGCTGTGAGAAATGTGACTGCAGTTATTACAAGTGAGGACTCAACAATGTGCACATCACTACTGCCCAGGGATATTTGAACATTGAGTAACTCAGCCATCTGCTCATCACTAAATCTTTCTCTTGTGCCTTTTTCTCTTCACACACACATCCTTTCTTCGAGACCACTGTTCCTTGGGGAGCACATGCAACACAGCGATCCAACACTAATTCTACTGCCTCTGCTCAGTGTAATACAAACTGCTCTACTGGGGAAACAGAGGATAGGGAAAACACAAGAATCCCTAAAAACAACAACAACAAAAATCTTGAGTCTTAACTATTACTGGATTGTTATAGTATATTGCAAGTAGAGATATGTATTTTAAGCAGATATGTGAAATCAAATGGTCTTTATGCAGATAACTTGAATATTTGTCCCTAATATATTTATATATATAT
>JBBPBX010040232.1:11186-29471 GCA_038048925.1 Garcialebias charrua
CATCCATACATCCATACATCCATACATCCACACATCCATCCACACATCCATACATACATCCACACATCCATCCACACATCCATACATCCATCCACACATCCACACATCCATCCATACATCCACACATCCATCCATACATCCACACATCCATCCACACATCCATCCACACATCCATCCATCCACACAAAGTCATTATTAAAGTTTTCAGTTTGTTTCATCGGGCATCCATCCATCCACACAAAGTCATTATTAAAGTTTTCAGTTTGTTTCATCGGGTAATATACAGTACAGTACAGTATCTGGAAAAGAATAGGTCATTATTAAGAAGATTTTTATTTAAAGATAAAAAAAGCACAATGTGCAAAAATAAATAAACAAATAAACAAAGCACCAACAAATCGTTCACATGTTGATAAGAAAATCTTAGTTGTTTTTATTATTTGTTGTAGAATTAGGCCACGTGGTGTGAAGATCAATGTGAATCTGATGGAAAGTGTGTGTGTGTGTGTGTGTGTGTGTGTCTCTCCAGGCCTACATGCCCCGGGGTCAGTCCAAGGTGAAGGCTGCAGCCCAGTGCGACGCCTCTGCTCTGCTCAACCTGATCAGCTTCTGTAACTGTTTCTGCTGTGTGGACCCAAAGCTAGTGAGACAGGTGAACCTCCTAACAGAACACTTGAAGAATGTCTTCTTCAGATTGTGTCAGAGGAAGCTGTACGGCTTTAAAAGTCTTTGATCCAACAACAAACTCTCCTGGTCAGCAGCAGTGAAGTGCTCTGCAACTCACTGGGACTGAAGGAGGTGTTGGCATCACAAGCTGAAACGTGTGGACATGAACCCTGTGCTCAGGCTGCACGCTCTGCATGTCAGGGATCCACAGGTTTAAACATCTGCATGTCAGGGATCCACAGGTTTAAACATCTGCATGTCAGGGATCCACAGGTTTAAACATCTGCACGTCAGGGATACACAGGTTTAAACATCTGCATGTCAGGGATCCACAGGTTTAAACATCTGCATGTCAGGGATACACAGGTTTAAACATCTGCATGTCAGGGATCCACAGGTTTAAACATCTGCACGTCAGGGATACACAGGTTTAAACATCTGCATGTCAGGGATCCACAGGTTTAAACATCTGCACGTCAGGGATACACAGGTTTAAACATCTGCATGTCAGGGATCCACAGGTTTAAACATCTGCACGTCAGGGATACACAGGTTTAAACATCTGCATGTCAGGGATCCACAGGTTTAAACATCTGCACGTCAGGGATACACAGGTTTAAACATCTGCATGTCAGGGATCCACAGGTTTAAACATCTGCACGTCAGGGATACACAGGTTTAAACATCTGCATGTCAGGGATCCACAGGTTTAAACATCTGCATGTCAGGGATCCACAGGTTTAAACATCTGCACATCAGGGATCCACAGGTTTAAACATCTGCACATCAGGGATACACAGGTTTAAACATCTGCACAAGCCAGCAAAACACTCTCTCTTCAGAGACCCACTCCTCCAAACCAAAAGTGCACAAAAAAGGTTGCCTTCCAAAAAAACATGCATTTTTACCGGTGAATAGAACTTCCGTGGGTTCTGTAAGAACTCTCAGGTTCTGTCAGTAAAATCAGAGCGGAGTCGCTCTCGTATGACGTCGCCCTTTGTTTTTGAGCTTATTGTTGGTTACTGTTACAGGTCTCTCTTGTAAATGAGTCCTCGTGACTCAGTGAGATTAACCTGTGTGAGTAAAGGTTGAATGAATGAATTGGTGCTCTCTCCCTGTAACAGGAAGTGCTTTTGTACCCTTCTTCATACAGAAAGTGTTGTTCCAAAAGCTCTGAAGCAGGCTCTGGAGAGTCCATGCATGGCTCAGTTAAAAGCTTTATTTTGTACACGTGTAAAGACAAAACCCAGCTGGTTGGACATCCGCTGCACGAAGCTGCGTCTCAAATGTCCTCTCTGGTGAAAACCAGTTTCTTCAAAAGCTGGCCGCTCCCCTGGGGTTGTGTCCTCACCGCTGATGGGAAATCCCTTTTCTGACCAGGTGACCAGACTTCAGCGATGATCCTCGCCTCTAAAACGTTTCAAAACACTCGTGTATGTTGGTAAAATAATAATAATAATAATAATGAATTCAATTTATAACGCACTTTTCATTAATGAAAATCTCAAAGTGCTACAAGGTGCAACAGAATTAAATGTCAATAAAACAAGTAATAAAACAAGTAAAATCAATAACAGTATCAACTAAGATCAAAAGTAGAATCATGAGGAGGTAGAGTATGCTCGGTTGAAAAGAAAGGTCTTCAAGCCGCTCTTAAAGTCAACCACAGACTGTGGGGCTCTCAGACAGTCAGGAAGAGAGTTCCACAGGCGGGGGGCAGCCACACTGAAAGCCCGGTCTCCCATGGTCCTTAATTTGGTTCTCGGAACGTGAAGGAGATTACTGTTCTGTGACCGCAGCGACCGGGTGGATGAGTATGGAATAAGAATATCCTTCAGATAATCTGGTGAAGCTCCATGTAAGCATTGATGTGTAATGAGAGCAGTTTTGTACTGAATTCTGTAGGCGACAGGAAGCCAATGAAGGTTATGGAGAATGGGCGTAATATGTTCAAATTTACGAACTCTCAACAAGATCCTTGCTGCACTGTTTTGAATATATTGAAGTTTTTGTAGGTTTTTGGCAGGGATTCCAATAAACAGGGAGTTGCAGTAGTCGAGCCTGGAGGAGACAAAAGCATGGACGAGCTTCTCAGCATCGGAAAAAGTTAGGGATGGGCGAAGTCTGGAGATGTTTCGAAGATGGAAGAAGCAAGTTTTAAACAGAAGCTTAATGTGATTCTCAAATGTAAGATTGGAGTCCATTACAGGTAGTCCCCGATTTACGAGCGCTCTGATCTGCGAGGTTCCAGACTTACGAGCTGCGAATTTTTGGAAAAAACGAAAAAAATACTGAGTTTTCATGTGTTTTTTCACTACAGTTAGTTAGTTAAGCATATAAACACACGTTTCCGATCATTTTTATGCACTCAAAAGTAGTTTTTAGATGAAAATAGAGTGTTTTTAGTCGCGCTAGCGAAAACCGTTCCAATTTACGAGCGGATTTCCGGATTTACGAGAGAAATGGCGGCCGTTCCAAATTACGAGATTTCCGGTTTACGAGCGCCTCGTTGTAACGGATCTCGCTCGTAAATCGGGGACTCCCTTTTTATTCCAAGATTAGTAACAGAGGTGGAGAGGGGGATGTCTTGTCCAGAAAAGGAAAGTGTTGTTATAGGAGATGTTTGTACCTGGTGAGGGGTGCCAATCAGTATGGCCTCAGTCTTGGAGCAGTTTAATTGAAGAAAGTTCTGATTCATCCATGCCCTAATTGCCTCCAGGCAGGCAGAGAGGGCAGTGAGTGAAGATGGAGATGACAAGGTGGAAGATGAGGATGCTCCAGTCCTGATGTAAAGCTGTGTATCGTCGGCATAACAGTGAAAAGAAATGTTGAACTGATTAATAATTTGACCTAAAGGCAGCATGTAAAGGGAAAACAGCAGGGGCCCCAGAACCGACCCCTGAGGGACACCACAGGAGACACAGACTGTCTGGGACGTGGCGTTGCCAAGACTAACACATTCCAGCCTATTGGAGAGGAAAGATTTGAACCAGTCCAGGACGGTGTCGCAGAGACCGACCTCCACATGAAGACGGTGGAGGAGGATACTATGGTCCACAGTGTCGAAGGCTGCAGTGAGGTCAAGGAGGACAAGGATGGAGGGAGAGCCAGTGTCAGCAGCCAAGAGGACATCATTGGTAACTCTCAGCAATGCAGTCTCTGTACTGTGAGCTGCCCTGAATCCAGACTGGAACTTCTCATACAGGGAGTGTTGTTGTAGGTGGTCCTGCAGCTGAGCAGCAACAGCTTTTTCCAGCACTTTAGACAGAAAAGGGAGGTGTGAAATTGGGCGGTAATTAGAAAAAATGTCGGGATCCAAATTAGATTTTTTCAGAAGAGGCCTAATGATGGCAGTTTTTAGAGGCAGTGGAACATGACCAGATTGTAGAGACTGATTTATTATTTGAGTGATTAGTGGGCCTATTGCAGAGTGATTGGTTTTTATGAGAGACGAGGGGAAAGGATCCAGGGCGCAGGATGAAGGATTCATTTTCTTGATGATGGCCTCCACCTCACTCTGAACAACTTCGTCAAATGCCCCTTTTCCACCGGTCGGCACGGGTCGGATATTACGTCATATGTGCATCGCAGAGACCCCCTTTACGCCTTCCCCACCGGATATTCCGTGCTGCCCCGCGCCAGATTTCTTGAGATTTTTGGTGTGGTTTCAGAGGGGTACCAACGCGTGCTCACCCGCTCCGGAAGGAGGAAGGAGGAGACTCGAGCTGTTTTCACGGAAGCGAGGGAAGCGATCACGGCAGGACTTTACATGAATAACACGGTAAAAACAATTATTTGTTTTTAAAATTATAGCAAAGATGGGTCTTCAGCTGAACGTGTCCTTAATAAAATCACGTACTGCTCAAAACTGCAGGAATTTAAAAAGTAGGATCGCCACGAGCAACGCGCGCGGGCGGCTTTATGTCTTTAAAATGTAGCTCAATGAACAGATATAAAAATATATTTCATAGCTGACTTTATAGTACGAGGGCTCCTGAGCTCAACCACTCTTTAATATTGTCACGTAGTGGTCAAATCTGCTGCATTTAAAGTAGGTTCGCTTTGACTTCTTCCAAACCTGTGCTTGCACAACGAAAATAAATTATAAAAATTCGAATATTAATTCAAATAACTCCAACAGGTTATAGTCAGTACATGAACATGTTGTGATCACACTATATTTTTTTGAAAAATATCTGCCATGTGGTTTTTGATATAATTGATGATATGTGATACAAAGTACAAGGGAGAAAAATAATGGAGCTAGCTTGACACATTTATGTCTATAAAACATTGAATATTATTTCAAATAACTCCAACAGGATATAGTCAGTACATGAACATGTTGTGATCACACTATATTTTTTTGAAAAATATCTGCCGTGTGGTTTTTGATATAATTGATGATATGTGATACAAAGTACAAGGGAGAAAAATAATGGAGCTAGCTTGACACATTTATGTCTATAAAACATTGACTATTTCAAATAACTCCAACAGGATACAGTCAGTACATGAACATGTTGTGATCACACTGTATTTTTTTTTAAATATCTGCTGTGTGGTTTTTGATATAATTGATGATACGTGATACAAAGTACAAGCCCAAAACCAGAAAAGTTGGCACGTTGTGCAAATCGCAAATAAAAACAGAATACAATGACTTGCAAATCTTTTTCAACCCATATTCAACTGAATAGAATGCAAAGACAATATATTTAATGTTCGAACGGAGAAACTTTATTTTGTTTTGCAAATAACCATTAACTTAGAATTCAATGGCAGCAACACATTGCAAAAAAGTTGGCACAGGGACATATTTACCACTGTGTTACATCGCCTTTCCTTTTAACAACACTCAGTAAACGTTTGGGAACTGAGGAGACCAATTTTTGAAGCTTTTCAGGTGGAATTCTTCCCCATTCTTGCTTGATGTACAGCTTAAGTTGTTCAACAGTCCGGGGTCTCCGTTGTCGTATTTTACGTTTCATAATGCGCCACACATTTTCAATGGGGGACAGGTCTGGACTGCAGGCAGGCCAGGGGAGGACCCGCACTCTTTTGCTACGAAGCCACGCTGTTGTAACACGTGCAGAATGTGGCTTGGCATTGTCTTGCTGAAATAAGCTGGGGCGTCCATGAAAAAGACGTCGCTTGGATGGCAGCATATGTTGCTCCAAAACCTGTATGTACCTTTCAGCATTAATGGTGCCTTCACAGATGTGTAAGTTACCCATGCCTTGGGCACTAATGCACCCCCATACCATCACAGATGCTGGCTTTTGAACTTTGCGCCTATAACAGTCCTGATGGTTCTTTTCCTCTTTGGTCCGTAAGACACGACGTCCACAGTTTCCAAAGACAATTTGAAATGTGGACTCATCAGACCACAGAACACTTTTCCACTTTGCATCAGTCCATCTCAGATGAGCTCGGGCCCAGCAAAGCCGGCGGCGTTTCTGGATCTTGTTGATGAATGGCTTTTGCTTTGCATAGTAGAGCTTTAACTTGCACTTACAGATGTAGCGACGAACTGTAGTTACTGACAGTGGTTTTCTGAAGTATTCCTGAGCCCATGTGGTGATATCTTTTACACACTGATGTCGGTTTTTGATGCAGTACCGCCTGAGGGATCGAAGGTCACGGGCATTCAATGTTGGTTTTCGGCCTTGCCCCTTACGTGTAGTGATTTNTTTTAACAACACTCAGTAAACGTTTGGGAACTGAGGAGACCAATTTTTGAAGCTTTTCAGGTGGAATTCTTCCCCATTCTTGCTTGATGTACAGCTTAAGTTGTTCAACAGTCCGGGGTCTCCGTTGTCGTATTTTACGTTTCATAATGCGCCACACATTTTCAATGGGGGACAGGTCTGGACTGCAGGCAGGCCAGGGGAGGACCCGCACTCTTTTGCTACGAAGCCACGCTGTTGTAACACGTGCAGAATGTGGCTTGGCATTGTCTTGCTGAAATAAGCTGGGGCGTCCATGAAAAAGACGTCGCTTGGATGGCAGCATATGTTGCTCCAAAACCTGTATGTACCTTTCAGCATTAATGGTGCCTTCACAGATGTGTAAGTTACCCATGCCTTGGGCACTAATGCACCCCCATACCATCACAGATGCTGGCTTTTGAACTTTGCGCCTATAACAGTCCTGATGGTTCTTTTCCTCTTTGGTCCGTAAGACACGACGTCCACAGTTTCCAAAGACAATTTGAAATGTGGACTCATCAGACCACAGAACACTTTTCCACTTTGCATCAGTCCATCTCAGATGAGCTCGGGCCCAGCAAAGCCGGCGGCGTTTCTGGATCTTGTTGATGAATGGCTTTTGCTTTGCATAGTAGAGCTTTAACTTGCACTTACAGATGTAGCGACGAACTGTAGTTACTGACAGTGGTTTTCTGAAGTATTCCTGAGCCCATGTGGTGATATCTTTTACACACTGATGTCGGTTTTTGATGCAGTACCGCCTGAGGGATCGAAGGTCACGGGCATTCAATGTTGGTTTTCGGCCTTGCCCCTTACGTGTAGTGATTTCTCCAGATTCTCTGAACCTTTTGATGATATTACGGACCGTAGATGGTGAAATTCCTAAATTCCTTGCAATAGCTCGTTGAGAAAAGTTGTTCTTGAACTGTTCGACAATTTGCCCACGCATTTGTTCACAGAGTGGTGACCCTCGCCCCATCCTTCTATGTGGATGACTGAGCATGTCAAGGAAGCTGCTTTTATACCCAATCATGGCACCCACCTGTTCCCAATTTGCATGTTCACCTGTGGGATATTCCAAATAAGTGTTTGATGAGCATTCCTCAAATTTCTCTGTCTTCTTTGTCACTTGTGCCAGCTTTTTTGAAACATGTTGCAGGCATCAAATTCCAAATGAGCTAATAATTGCAAAAAATAACAAAGTTTACCAGTTCGAACGTTAAGTATGTGGTCTTTGCAGTGTGTTCAATTGAATATAGGTTGAAAAAGATTTGCAAGTCATTGTATTCTGTTTTTATTTGCGATTTCCACAACGTGCCAACTTTTCTGGTTTTGGGCTTGTACAAGGGAGAAAAATAATGGAGCTAGCTTGACACATTTATGTCTATAAAACATTGAATATTAATTCAAATAACTCCAACAGGTTACAGTCAGTACATGAACATGTTGTGATCACACTGTATTTTTTTTTTTAAATATCTGCCGTGTGGTTTTTGATATAATTGATGATATGTGATACAAAGTACAAGGGAGAAAAATAATGGAGCTAGCTTGACACATTTATGTCTATAAAACATTGAATATTAATTCAAATAACTCCAACAGGTTACAGTCAGTACATGAACATGTTGTGATTACACTGTGTTGTTTAAAAAAAAACAGTTTCTGGACTAAATTAATCACATTTTTCTTTTACAGTCAACAGAAGAAAATCACCAGAATTCAACAACCTGTGTTCGAAGCCGTGAGACACCAGATGGAAATTCGTTACTTCTGTTTGTCACTTCAAACTTTTCCTATTAAACGTTATATTTTCTTAAGTGGTGTTCTGGAACATTCAATTTCCTAAACTTATTTTACAATGTGAAGTGTGTATAGTGTTTAAATCCATACTGGAAGTTAAGAGAACTTTCCATTTGCATTTGACCTTTAAAGAATCATAAGATAAAGATTATTAGAATCTGCTCAACTGTTATTACGTTATAAATTATTTGGTTCTAGGATGAAGTCATACAAAAAAAGTCAAAAATTAAAAGTGGCCAAAGTCCTTTGGACAGTTTAAAGTTAAAGAATTCACAGACCATCCATCTACCCATCCATCATCCATCCATCTTCTGCGCCCAGCAGCAACTTTACCAGGGAGACACAGGCTGTGTCTCAATTCAGGGGCTGCATCCTCATGAGTGCGCATTTGTCGGCCGCATACGTCATTGCCCCGCGCGGAGGACTGTCCCAATTCGAAGACTCCTCCTCATGCGGCCGAGGAATGCGGCCTACTTCCTGCCGAAATCGAAGGATGCATTCGTGAATCCTTCAAGACGGAGGCTATCCCAGAATTCATAGCGCCAGCAGAGATTTCGCGGGGGGGGGGACTTTCTGCGTGCTGCTGTGTTGTTGAGTCATCAGCTCGTTTTAACAACAACCTCAGCGCGAATATTCATTCAACCTTTATTTAGTCATCTCAAACAACCTCAGCTCGAATATATCTCATTAAAATTTTACTACAGAAACGACAAAAAAAAAATGTGTGAGCTGAATATACAGTATATTAGTGTTTCTGAGTTTACTGTTTTTGAAGAACTGATTACAAATCAGATTATTTTACACGTGCGTAGCAAGGATTTTCTGAGGGGCAATCTTTTAAAACCCAGAGTGGACCTCTGAAACGCAAGTTGTCCATTAGCTCAGTTGGTAAATCAACTTGCGATTGGTGCAGAGATGCTTTTCTCGAAGCTGGTTCGAATCTCACTCGGTACGGTTAAAACTTATTTTACGTTTGTCTTTTATTGGATAAAAAAAAGGAGTTTCACAAACTCCTTCCTTTTAATCTCAGTCCTCATTTTTTTATCCAATAAAAGACAAACGTAAAATAAGTTTTAACCGTACCGAGTGAGATTCGAACCAGCTTCGAGAAAAGCATCTCTGCACCAATCGCAAGTTGATTTACCAACTGAGCTAATGGACAACTTGCGTTTTGGAGGTCCACTCTGGGTTTTAACAGATCGCCCCTTATAAGCTGATTTGTAATCAGTTCTTAACAAACAGTAAACTCAGAAACACTAATATATATACATGTATTCAGCTAACTAATATATTTTAGCGGCGTCCCTTCTCTTTCCACACACACCAAGCGGCACACAAGAACTTCCCACCCACTTCAAGAGAACGCCCCACCCACTTCAAGGCCGGCAAACCTGAAGGCTAGACCGTCCCATTTCAGCAGTTTCGCTCAGCCCACCCGGTCTTGTGAGTGCGTGGCCTACTCGGCCCAGCTAGGCTGGGTCCTCATGAGGATGCAGCCCCTGAATTGAGACACAGCCACAGGCATCAACATCCACCCCTTCAGCTCGTAGGAATACCTCAAGGTGTTCACAGACCATCCATCCATCATCCATCCATCATCTGCGCCCAGCAGCAACTTTACCAGGGAAACTCTGGCAGTTTCAAAGATCACAGTGTGATGTTTTAAATCAACTTTATTTATAAAGCACATTTTAAAAACCACAGGGTCAACCAAAGTGCTGTACAATAACATAAAAGACAAGTTAATTAAAAACTATAAAAAGCATACAAAAATAAATACATATACCAGTCTTACTGCAGGTGTGTTAACATGCCATAAAAGATAAGATCACGTGTTAAAAGCCAAGGAATAAATGTGTGTTTTTAAATAAGATTTAAAAAGTTTTGAGGACTGTCAGCAGCAACTGCTCAGCTGATCTGAGATCGGGGAGGGCAGGAAGGTTGAAGCAGCTCAGACAAATATGGTTTTGCAACTTTATCAAGCACCTTGTGCATAACTAAATAATAAAATATGTTTTAATACATCTTTATTGTAAAAATACTAAATTGGAAAATACATGGGTTTAAAGAAGGCAACAAGGTAGGATTATGAATTGGGTTTAAAGATTACAGCTCATGAGGTACTCATTATAGCATGACATCTCTTTCACAACATTCTGTCAAAGCCTTTATTGTGTTCTTCTTCTAGTGGTGGCTACTAGTAAATAGCTTGAGGGAACACTACTGCCACCATGTGGTAAGACGAGTAGGATTCTGGACCCCGCCCACAGAAGGGGTACAAAAAAGCTGTGGAAACAGAATATAGATGTGACCCGACCCGAACTGAGCCGATCCGAGCCGAGCGGTGGAAAAGGGGCAAAAAAAGCTGTTTAGGGTCCCAGAATGCAGACGGGTAGGTGGCACACTGAGAACAGGGAGGTTGTGGAGCTGAGATCTGATAGTTTCAACTTTGGTTTTAAAAGATGAAAGAAACAGGTCGCATTTTTGAGCAGAGTCCTCAAGAGTTTGTTTAATGGGATTAAGCAGACGAGTTATTGTGGAGAAGAGCTGTTTAGAGTTTCCAGGGCAGGTGTTGATGATGTTAGAATAATATTTGGAGCGTGCTTCTTTAAGAGAATAGGCGTACGCTTTCTGATGTTCTTTATATGCCTGCTTATGCACAGAGAGACCAGATGATTTTACACGTCTCTCAATAGCACGGCCAGTTGCCTTCATCTTGCGCAGCTCATCAGTGTACCAGGGGGCTGAACGCGAGAAAGACACCAGTCTTGTCTTCAAGGGAGCATGTAGGTCCAGGAGCTCCCGAAGAGATTGGTTGTAGTAATCCACAGAGTCATCTGCAGAAGGATGATTGACAGCGGTCAGGGTGTGAAGATCAGCAGACAGAACATCAGGGGAAATGTTTTTAAGGTCACGGAACTGGATAGGTCGTTTTGGGTTTGAAGCAGACGAAGAAGAAGGCACTTCCAGGGAGATGACCCTATGGTCTGAGACACCCAGGTCATATACAGATAAGTTATTGATGAGTACAGTGTCTGTAATCACCAAATCCAGAGTATGCCCCCTGCTGTGCGTAGGGGCGTCAACATGTTGAGTGAGATTAAGAGAGTCCAAAAGAGACTTAAAATCTGTTGCCAGAGGTGAAGAAGAATTGTCCACGTGGATATTTAAGTCGCCAAGAAAAATAGTCTTCACAGGGGAGGTGCAGAAAAAAGTGAGGAGGTCATGCATCTCTGAGTTAAATGAAACATGCGGTTTGGGAGGTCTATAAATTAATATAACATTCATCAGGAGTGGGGCTTTGAAGCTGAAAGCCAGACATTCAAAAGAAGAAAAGTCCTGAGAAGACAGATGAGACCATTTTAAATTACTGCGATAAATTACCGCCAGACCACCACCGCGGCCAGTGCTGCGGGCTCTCTGCAGATAGCTGTAACCAGAAGGACAAGCTTCGTTCAGAGAACTGAACACATCTGGTTGATGCCAAGTCTCTGTAAGACACATGAGGTCCAAGTCCTTCTCCAGAATGTGATCATGAATTAAACATGACTTGTTGGATAGTGACTGCACATTGAAAAGTTCTAATTTAATACCAGTTGGAATAGGAGCTTTTTGAACCGGTTTAAGCAGACTGAAGTCCACTCCACGTTTTCCTTACCACTTTGTGCGCTGTGGACTACAAGGGACTACAGACGCAGCGCTCTGATGACGTCTCTCAGTCCAGACAGTAGCAATCGAGTCCAAGCTCGCTTGTTTTGAATAAACAAATTTCTTTCGAGAGCTTCTATGGATGTAACGAGGTCTATGCAGAAGTCCCAGTTGTTTGATGGTGGAAACAGAAGGAGGAATGGAGCAGTTGTTAAGTTTAAACAACTGCGAGGCGGAGTAAGTCAACATCCACGAGCCGGTGGAAGCTAACACGGAGCTAGCCGCTAGCAGCAGGCCCACGGCTCCGAAAAAGATATACAAGAAGCAGAGAGATGTAACTCGAACGAGCATTACCTTGAAGGAGTACAGGAGAGAGTCCAGAACAGTCCAAAGGACACAGGAAGTTGAGAGAGGCAGCAGGTAAGCGAACAATAAGTGCAGCTACGTGGTTCTCGAAGCTAAATTCGTGTTGAAGCTAGCGGGAGCTAGCAGCTCCTACTATTAAAATTCCGGTTAGACTAGTAAAGTTTTCTATCTAATGAATCCAGCAAACAAGTCAAATCTTGGCTTCGCCACGATCTCCCATCCTGAGCAAGCACAATGGCATCAGTGGAAAGGAAAAACTCCCTTTTAGAAGGAAGAAACCTCTAGCAGACCCAGGCTCAGGACAAGCGGTCATCTGCTTTGACCGGCAACTTATAATGTTTGCAGATCCACAACGCAGTCAGAAAAGACAGTTGCTCTAAAACTTAATCACAGAAAGGTAGAAAGGTTCAAAGAAAGGTAGAAATGTCCGCGTCCGTTCACACAGGTGCTGTGCACAGGCTCGCGCCTGCCGCACTCTGTGTTCAAGAAAGGTAGAAAGGTAGAAATATCCAACAAGGCTCGGTGAAAAAATAGCAGAAAGTAACAAAAACGGCACAAGGAACAAAAGTATGAGGAGCAGCGGCAGCCAAGGTGCGCCCGCGTCCGCTCACACAGGTGCTGTCTAGGCTGTGTAGGCGCGTAACTAAAAAATCCTTCCTAGATTAAGGAAAATGTACTAGAAACAATTACTTGATGTTAATAAAATATATTTATGAAACGCACCATATTTATTGATGTTAATTAAAATATCTCTTCCTATAAATTGATTAATTATCCTAGACAATGTTATAATTCCGTTTGTAAGAACCGTCTTGATTTACTTAGAAAAGTATGTGCTCTATCTCCGCTGATCTTCATGTTGCTAATTTATGCCACTTGTATTTCCGTTAATCTCGTTGACATATTTACGTCATGGTTTAAATGATATGAGACTAACCCCAAAAATACACTACACGCGGTCCGTGTCCGCTCCGCTCCGCAGGTCGCAGCTGAGCGAGTCCAAAGTCCACTGCCTCCGCTCAGCTCAGGTCCGAGTGGATGCGCCGCTCCAAGACGCATGCGCGGGAATTGTGAGATTGCGCGATAAATCAAGTGATAAATAATGAAGTCAGAACAAAACAATTAATTCGGTGGAAGAAGGAGAACAAGAGTAAAGGCTGCCTTGATCTTCTCTCGTAAATAAAGTCAAAGTCAAAAGTCAAAGTCAAAGTCAACTTTATTGTCAGATCTGCAATATGTACAGTGCAGGACATACACAGGACCGAAATTGCGTTTCTCTCAGTCCCTCGGTGCAACAGTAAACATCTAAACATTGAAACACTGAAACATATAATAATAGACATAAGCATAAAATAGTAAACCTAACACTGTCCTGAGTTTTTTGCATAGTGGTATAAGAGTATGAAAATTTACACCAACTCTAAAACTAAAACATTAAACATTTAATGAACATAATATTGTCCTGAGTTTTTGCATACTAGTATAAAAAAAGAGTATAAAAAGTATAACTAAAATAAACTAAAGGTTTCTAGCATTGACATTTGCAAAGTGGCAAAGCAGCGTATGAGTCAATGTACACAGTATATGTATGAGGTAGTAGTTGATGTTGTTGTAGAGGCAAAAAGTGGCATATGCAGTAAGGCACATTGGGCATTGGCGTAAGCGTCAGGACATGGTTTGAGCAACAGGAAGTGATGTTTACATTTCAGAATAAAATACTTTTTTATTTATTTATTTCTTGTATTGCGTTATTAGGTGTAGTCATAGTCATAAATATAATAGTTTAGTCATAGAATAGTCATAAATGATAGTTTGACAGCATTTTTGTACAAATAAATCCGTATAGAGCTAGGATTAGTCCGCCCGTGGTGATTTTATTTTGTAAATACGGAAGTTGTGCTCGTTCCTTTTCCTGTTGGTGCGACGTAATCTTCAAAAGTTGACTCCGGCACAGCTCCGTCATCCGGCAGAAATAGAAAAATTTCTAATTTTGACGGACTGCCGTCCGCTCGCCGCAGCTCACCGCCGCCGTGCGGAGCCAGTGTACTTTATCTCATTGATTATAAAGGGTGCGTATTTGCTGCGGAGGTCGGACCGGAGCGGGGCGGAGCTGGAACGCGTGTAGTGTATTTTTGGGGTTATATTTAGGGTGATGTAGCACAGCTTCACCACTGAGCGGCGCTCTATCTCCGCCGATCTTCATGTTGCACAGGCTGCTTTAGACCTGACTCCCAGCCTGGGCTGAATGAGAAAAACCCTGCAAGATACAGAACAAATTATTTCCACGGGGAAACAGCGCCTCTCAGTGGTGAAGCTGTGCTACATCATCCTAAATATTTTTTATTTATTTATTTATTTTTAATTAACAAACAGAACTACAAAACACTACATAAACAAAAATATATACAAACTCTTGTGAATGATAACATAACTACAGTCTATAAGCTAGGGGGCGGTTTACAAAATGATGAAAGTTGAAAAAATATATATATATCAAAATACAATAAATGAAAAAGTACACAAAGGAGCAAGACAATATTAGAAACTTAAAACAGCAAGTTTTTAGATAACTGTTGTGAGATGGTTCTAGCAGTTTTCCAGTTTTTCAATCTACTTAATGAAGAATAATAGGCTTTGAATTTGTTCATGAAACATGGGAATGAGGGCTTGTTATCCCTCCACTTACTACAATGAATGTGGTACTTTGCTATAAGGACGACTATATTTATGGCATCAGAGTAAGCTGAACTTAAGTTGTCTACATAGAATAGAATGGCATCAATATCAAAAGAGGGAATATTAAGTTTCAGATTAATCCAGTTTGTGATGTCAGTCCACAATCTTTGAGAATGTTGACATGAAAAAAACAAATGCTCAAGGGATTCATCTTCAGATTTACAAAAGGTACACAAATCAACCTCAAATTTAAATCTTCTGTGCAGAAACATGGCCACGGGATAAATCTTGTTTATTATTTTAAAATGGTTTTCTTTCACTTTAGGAGATACAGGCCATTTGATAAATTTTGAATGAGCAGAAGTCATCATGGTCACCTGATTTATATTGGGAGGATTCTTGAATGAATTTATGTTATAATCATAATAAATCGTTTGTCTCATACATTCGTTGATAATCTTGTTATTGCATTTGAAGTCAACTAAGCTACACTCATTTACTTTTAGTGTGGGTAATGAAATGGTCACTTTTGAATAAATAATTGTATTTTTAATTAACTGAATCAGGGCTAAAGGGATTGCTTTACATACCTTCATAAAATCTTTACGACAGCAGTTAAGGTTATATTTTCCCACAAAAGATGCGAAATTTAAAAGATCTCCATTAGAGTCTAGGATATCTGTTACAAAAATGATGTCTTTTTCATACCATTCTTTCCTAAATATTGACTTTCTACCTGCTGTGATTGCTCTATTATTCCACAGAGTTGATCCATGAGGTGAGAAATTATGATGAAATGTCATTTTCCAGAAATGAAGAACTTGTTTGTGGAAGTTAGATAACTTTACAGGAATCTTAGTTACTTCAAAGTCACATTTGGCAAAGAATTCAATTCCTCCCAGCTGCTTAAAAAAGGAGGCAGGAATATGAAACCACATTGAATTTTGTTGTTGTAAAAAAGTTTTTAACCATTTAATCCTAAATGTACCAACCATTGCTTCAAAATCAAGTTCTTAGTTCTTAGATACTAATACACCTAAATATTTAACTTCATTTACGACCCTGATTGACTGGATGTTACTATGACTACAACTATGAATGGGAAGAATCTCACATTTGTTAATGTTAAGTCCCAAACCTGAAGCCTTAGAAAACAATGAAATTGTATTTAGGGCTCTTTCAACCATTAAATCATTTTTTAAAAACAGTGCTGTGTCATCGGCAAACTGACTAATCTTATATTCCCTATCAAAAATGTTAATTCCCTTTAGCTCAGAATTATTATTTATTTGGAGGGCTAGTAGTTGGGTTGTTAGGATAAATAATTTTGGGGAAATAGGGCACCCTTGACGAATTCCTCGCTGGATCTTAAATCTAGAAGTAAGTCCTGGGTTTAAGGAGACTGAGCTATAAATATCATTATAAAACATTGTTATTAATCCACAAAATGAGTCACCAAAGCCCAACAATCTCAGGGTCTCTATCAAAAAGGCATGTTCAATTGTGTCGAATGCTTTGTAGAAATCAAGGAATAAGATCAGACTATCCTCATCAAGGTAGTCACAATAATCCAACATATCAAGGACTAGTCTAACATGATTGTGTATGTTTCTCTCTTTAACAAATGCTGACTGACTTTCATCAATTATATCTTTAAGTCCTTTGTTCAACCTATCAGCATATATATGAGCTAAAATTTTATAATCTGTGCATAGCAGAGTGATGGGTCTCCAGTTATCCAACATTAGACCATCTTTATTGGGCTTTGGGATTAATGTGATTATTCCTTGTTTCATGGTATTAGAGAGATTACCTGTCATGATACAGTCTAAGAAAGCTTCATAAAGCATCTCTCTAATCTCATTCCAGAAGAATCTATAAAATTCAGTTGTTAGCCCATCTAAACCAGGTGACTTCTCAGTAGACATCTTCAAAATAGCCTTATCCAATTCCTCAAGTTCTATTTGTTTCTCCATAAGTTGTTTAAAATCAAGATCAATTACTTTATTGAAATCTCTTATAGTGTTTATAAATGCTGAACATTTTGTTTCAGAGTACTTAGATTTGTATAAGTTACTGTAAAAATTGTGTATTTCTCTATTAATCTGTGTTTCATCTTCAGAAATAATTCCATTTATATTCAATTTAGTGATCTTCTTTTTTAGTTGCCTATGTTTTTCCAGGTTGAAAAAATAAGATGTATTTTTTTCCCCTTCTTCAATCCAGCGAGCTCGAGAACGTACAAAAGCACCCTTAGCTTTTTCTTCATATAATTGATCTAGTTCACTCTGTAATTTATTTAGTTCAACAAGTTCTTCAGGTACCAAATCTGTCTTTTTACAAAGACCGTTAATATTTGTAATGATATTAAGTTGTTTTTGTTGTTTCAGTTTAGATAGTTTTTTACTTGTATCAATAGCCAGCTCCCTTATTTTAAATTTAAACCATTCCCATTTACTCACAGCTGACATTTCCAAGGCATTGACCTCCACCACCAACTGTCTGACCTCTTCACCAAAACCAGAATTCTGCAAAAGAGAATTATTGAATTTCCAAACACGGGTTAAGCCAGGATCTGACCTTGAAAACACAAGAGATAGAGAAATTACACAGTGATCAGTTAAAGGTGCAGCAGATATCTCACACTTATTAATATAATTGATCAAAGAAGTAGAAATGAGCCAGTAATCTATTCTAGAACTTAAACCATTCCCAGAGGCATTAAACCAGGAGAACTGACGAGTCCCAGGGTTTTTCACCCTCCAGTAATCAATCAAGTTTGCACTGTTCATTAATTGATTGATCAGATCATCGTATTTATGACAGAGGACCCGGGGTGGATTTCTGTCCAACCATAAGTCAGGCGCCAAATTCAAATCACCGCCAACTATAACTTTGTCTGTTGAATAAGTATGCATATTGTCTGTAATATGTTTACATAAATCATTTATCAAAGTTTTGTTTTTGCCTCTTTCGTTGTAACCATAAACACACACCAAAATAAAATTTTCATCATTAATTTCTGTTATCACCATCAGCCAGTGCCCACTAGTGTCACTAACATGCTTTAAAATTTTCCCTGGAAATCTGTTAAACAAAATCATAACACCTGCTGAGTGTGACGTCCCATGACTAACAAAAATAGAGTCACCCCACTGTAACTTCCAAAAGTTCACATCATCCTTACCAGAATGAGTTTCTTGTAAAAAAACACAATTGACTTTTTGCTCCTTACAAAAAAGAAAAACAGCTTTTCGTTTCACATTGTTTTTAAGCCCCCTAGCGTTTAAAGAAATAAAAGATAATATACCGGTACCTAAAAGGTTTTGAGGTAGAACAAAAAATACAAGATGTGCAGGAATGAGAAATTTTGTCCTTTCAACTATCAGAACAAGGTGCATTTAGGACAAATCTG
>JBBPBX010040233.1:0-29470 GCA_038048925.1 Garcialebias charrua
GCCCCAGGGGAAAGAAAAGGAAGCGGTGCTCCCGAGGAAAGAAGAGGGGCTGCCGTGCAGGAATTATGACGAGACTCCGGGCAGACGCTAAAACCGGGAGACCCCCGATGCCGGCTCTTTTTCTGTCTAACGTCCGCTCGCTGGACAACAAAATGGATCTACTTCGTTTGAGAGTGACCACGTCGGAGGAGATGAGAAGGTGCTCTGTGCTCTGCCTCACGGAAACGTGGATCTCTGAGGATACACCGGACTCTGTTTATGAGCTGGATAATAGACTCTTTTTCAGAACAGACCGGTGCTCCGAGACTACGGGGAAAACACGAGGCGGTGGTGTTTGTATTTACGTGAACAAAGATTGGTGCACAAACTGTTCTGTGATCAAAAGGCTTTGTTCAGCTGCCGTGGAGTTGATCACAGTAAGGTGCCGGCCGCATTATCTTCCCCGCGACCATGCTGTGATTTTAATCTCAGTTATTTACATAGCACCCGATGCTAATGCTAATGACGCCCAGGGAGAAATTCATGACTTACTCACCTCGCTGCAGTGTAAATATCCTGAGGGGCTATTCATTGTTTGTGGTGACGTGAATCACGTGGACCTTCAAGTCTCCCTCCCAGCCTTCAGTCAGCACGTTTTCACAGCAACAAGAGGAAATAAAACGCTTGACCAAGTCTACACTAATGTAAAGGGGGCGTACACGGCGAAGACACGCCCACCGCTCGGAGCTTCCGATCACGGCTCTTTGATCCTGGCCCCAAGACAGCTCCCCCCACTCAGGCGCTCCAAGCCGGAACAAAGAGAGATAAGAGTCTGGCTTCAAGATAGTACCCCCATGCTGAAAGACTGTTTTGAGAATACAAACTGGTCTGTTTTCAGAGAAGCAGCTACTGATGGGAGCTCAGTTGACCTGGAACTCTATGCTTCCTCAGTCCTGGGTTACATCAGTACATGCTCTGAAAATGTATCCATAAAAAAATATGTTAAATCTTACCCGAACCGAAAACCCTGGTTAAATAAAGATGTCCGCGCCTTGCTGGCAGCCAGGGACACTGCATTCAAGTCCGGAGATAAAGAGGAGCTGAGAAAGAGCAGGAAAGAACTGGAGGATGGCATTAAGAAGGCCAAGGCCACGTATGCACAGAGGATCGAGGGACAGTTCACCTCACAAGACCCACGGAGCATGTGGAAGGGTATTAAATGCATAACAGATTACAAAGGCAAGAACAAACAATGCCCCAGGGACCCATCTCTGCCTGATGCCCTCAATAAGTTTTATGCACGTTTTGATGATCCAAACAGACCAGCTAGCACCAGACTCACCTCATCACCAGATGAAGAGCATCTCAGAGTGACCGCAGCAGAAGTGAGAGGCAGTCTCAGAAAGATTAATCCTCATAAAGCAACCGGACCAGACAACATCCCAGGGAAAGTTCTGAAGGAATGTGCGGACCAGCTCTGTGAGGTGCTGGCTGACATCTTCAACACCTCACTTGCACTGGAGTCAGTTCCCACCTGCCTGAAGACCGCGACCATCATCCCAGTCCCAAAGAGCTCCACAGTGACTGGTCCGAATGACTATAGACCAGTGGCCCTCACCCCGATAGTCGCTAAATGTTTTGAGAAACTGGTCATGTCCCACATCAAGACAACCGTCAACATCAACGAGGACCCTCATCAATATGCATACCGCGAGAACCGATCAACAGAGGACGCCATCTCTTCCGTGGTCCACACTGCTCTCACCCACCTGGATCAGAAGGACTCATACGTGCGTCTGCTCTTTGTGGACTTCACATCTGCCTTCAACACCATGATCCCCCAAACTCTGATAGACAAACTATCTACACTTGGACTAAGCCCCTCCATTTGTAACTGGGTACTAGACTTCTTAACAGACAGACCACAGTCAGTGAAGATTCACAACTTCTCCTCCTCCACCATAACCCTCAGCACTGGCTCTCCTCAAGGATGTGTGCTGAGCCCCCTTCTGTTCACTCTGCTCACATATGATTGTACAGCCACACATCCAGGCTGTCATATTGTTAAGTTTGCAGATGATACAGCGGTGGTGGGATGCATCACAAACAATGATGAGTCCAGCTACAGACAGGAGGTGGAACACCTGGAGAGCTGGTGCAAAGAGAATAATCTTCACATGAATGTGAAGAAGACAAAGGAGATGATTGTGGACTTCAGAAGGAATAAACACACCCACGCCCCACTGAAAATAGGTGGATCTGCAGTGGAAGTGGTCTCCAGCTACAAATACAAAGAGCTACAAAGACTCTACTTCCTCAGACGGCTGAGACGAGCTGGTCTGAGCAGCCCAGTTCTCACCTCCTTCTACAGGTGTGCAGTGGAGAGCATCCTGTGCTCCAGCATCAACGTGTGGCATGGAGGCTGCACAGTTGCAGAGAGGAAAGCTCTACAGAGAGTGGTGAAGGCTGCACAGAAGTCTGTCGGAGTCAGTCTCCCCACCATCACAGACATTTACACCTCCAGATGCAGGAAAAGAGCCACCTGCATCATGAAAGACCTCACTCACCCAGCACACTCACTCTTTGCCCCACTCCCCTCAGGACGGAGGTTGAGGAGCATCAAATGTAGAACCACTAGACTGAGGAACAGCTTCTACCCTGAGGCTGTTAGACTCATGAATAAATAAAAATAAAATAAAAATAAACACTGCAAAATATCACATCATGCTGATGCTGATCTGTTTTCTTGTTGCTGTGTTCATCTGTGTTCATCTGTGACCATCTGCTCATACAAACTCATGTTCGTGCTGCTGTTAATGATGTTTTTCCACTATATTAGGGCTTAGTGTATTACTAGTTGATGTTTTTCTTAGTTAATTCTAGATGTTATTACTGTTTTTCTCTTGCATTTGTTGTTGGATGTAACTGGGACCCTGTGTACATAATCTCGTTTTCATCACATGTACCACATGTGGTGCAAATGACAATAAAGACTCTCTGACTCTGACTCTGACTCTGAAAAGAACAGCACTTTGCCATGCGCCGCCGTGCGTCAACCATAAACACAGTGGCGACACTGTAAACGCATTTCGCCGCACGGCTGAGTGCACGCGCAGCGCGCGCGCTCCAGCCTGCGGACCAAAGTGCGAGTCTAACTCAGCCTTTGGGCTGCTACCCCAGCAACCCGACCCCGGATAAGCGGACGAAAATGGATGTATGGATGGATGGATGGATATCAGAATGTGTAGCATCACTGTCAGCTTTCACCACACCAAATTTCAGCTCAACATTGTTTCAAATATCCGAGTTATCATTTTTTTCTTTTAGCTAAGGCAGCCATCTTGAATCAAAATGGCTCCAAATGTTAATCACTTTTAGAGACACATGCAATGATTACTTTCTGAGTTTCAAACAAATCCAATGAGCTGTTCATGATACAGTATACTGTATGTTGCTAACAGACAGATATCTAAGTTAACGTGGTATTTTAAAGACGTGTTTCTGAAGTTGTTTCTTGTAAATTAAATAAAGACAGCTAAACATAATAACATTAAAGTTCACAAACACTGATTTTATAAAGAACATTGGTTAATTACCTTCCAGAGACTCTATCCCTGTTGCCTGAGCCAGTAGGTCTTCATGTCTCTCCACAACCTGTAACAAAACAGTCCAGGGTCAAAGTTCAACATCCTCTGGATATCTCTGGCTTCAGCTGAAAAACATGGCTGCCTGGGGGGATGTAAGAAGTTCCTCCAGAACTCTGAGGATGAAGCTGTTCATGTGTTGCACTGTGCACAGCCATGCAGCGGGTGGTTGTCCATCACACTAACAAGGTCGCAGGGTCACCTCTTGCCTCAGACCTTGAGTGGAGTCTGCATGTTCTCAGGGATTCAAGGTTCTTTATTTGTCATTTGGGCCACATGTGGTACATATGGTGGGATGAAATTATGTACACATGGTCCCAGTTACATCCAACAATAAAATATAAAAGAAGAACAGTAATAACATCTAAGATATGAACTAAGAAAAACATCAACTAAAAATACACTAGGCACTAATAGCATAGAAATATTACTTCAAACAGCAGCACGAACATGAGTCTGAATGAGCAGATGAGCATGAACGAACACAGCAACATGAAACAGATCAGCAGATCAGATCTGTGCGTGCATGGATTTTCTCCTGGTGCTCATTTCCTCCCACAGACATGTGGGAGGAAAACGCACAAACATGCATGTAAGGTTTACCAGTAACTCTAGGAGAGAGTGTGAATAAATGTCTGTCTAGTTTTATTTTATTTATTTTGCTAACAGAGCACTTCACTCTCAGACAGCAGGTTTACTTGTAGTTCCTAGACTTTACAAAAGCAGAATTGGGAGGCAGATCTTTCAGTTGTCAGGCTCCTCTTGTGGAACCAACTTCCAGTTTCTGTCCATGAGGCTGACACATTGTCTATTTTTAAAATCAGGCTCAAGTCTTTCCTTTTTGATAAATCCTATAGTTAAGTTAGGCTCGTGTTTCCTGAGCTATCCCTTAGTTATGCTGCTACAACCTGGCCACATTTCCTCACTCTGCTTACTCTACCTATTTCTACCTTCAGGAGGATTCATTCTCACAAAACAACCGGCCCAGACAACTTCAACATAGACAACATGAAAGTAGGGGTGCACCGATTGCAGTTTTTTGGCCGATCACCGATTTCTACAAAGTCTGACTTGCCGATTCTGATTTTGGCTGATACCGATTTTGTTTTAGAAGCAACACTGTTAGATGTTGTAAGGTCACAATGCGCCTTCAAATTAGAATCTTATTTTGTTGAAAAACAGACCCTTGAACATTATTCTAGAAACAATACAAACTTGTTTTAACTGGTCACAAGGTAGTGTTCTGAAATATAAATGAATTTTAGACAATTGTTGTTAAAACTAAAAAAAATCTGTAAAATCGGTTTCTCGTGCAAGCATTGGCCGATTTCCGATTTCCCAAAATTAAAGAAATCGGGCCGATAAATCGGTGCACCCCTAGCTGAAAGACTGTGCCGATCAGCTCTGTGACATGCTGGCTCACATCTTTACCTCCTCACTCACCTGGCAACAGTTCCCACCTGCCTGAAGACCGCCACCATCATCCCAGTCCCAAAGAGCTCTACAGTGACTGGTCTGAATGACTATTGGTCAAAACAGCAGATAAAACTGTTGCTAAGGTTTTCCAGCTTTTGCAATCCACCTTCGACATTATCCAGTCACATTTGTTCACTCTCAAACTTGTCCTAAACACCAACAAAACCTAAGGGATGCTTTATTCAAATAGGAAGTCGGTCCCAGCAGTTCTTCCTCTGATTTTATCCTCAAATGGTGTCCATATTGAGTTTGTTGAGTCCTATAAATATTTGGGTATCCTGGTCGATTTGCACCTCTCTTTTAAACTCCACGTGGAAAACCTAGTAAAGAAACTGAAAGTTAAACTGGGTTTCTTTTCAGAAACATATTCTGTCTATAACTCTGAATGTTAGGAAACACCTTGTATCTGTGACTTTCCTTCCCTCCATTGATTACATTGACATTAATAATAATAATAATAATTAATTCAATTTATAACGCACTTTTCATTAGTGAAAATCTCAAAGTGCTACACACATTGAATGCTACACACATTCATACACCGGTAGCGGCAGACTACCATGCAAGGTGCTTTCCAGTTCTACCGGGAGCAACTCGGGGTTAAGTGTCTTGCCCAAGGACACAACGACACATGGTGTGGGGAACCGGGATTCAAACCGCCAACCTTCCGATCGGGGGACGACTGCCATTACCACTACGCCACGGCCGCCCCAATTGGCCTCAATTGTCAAAACACTTTTATATATGCTTGGTTTATGTTGTTGGCTACAGTTCTAGTTTGTTGTAGGTTGTTGCTGGAGGAGGCGTGGACACACAATTGGCCTCAATTGTCAAAACACTTACCTATTTGTCCTATAGGTAAACGCTCTGCGCTGCAGCTGCTCAAATGGCATCAAGAATTTGGTGTGAAAACGCCACACAACATTATCTACATGAATGCTCCTACAAGCACCCTGCCGATGTTGGATGCTGTCTATCATGGTGCACTAAAGCCACCAGTATAGCTCTGCGTACGGCCGTACGCCGCTGTACGCCGTTCGTACGCAGAGGCACAAGCGTAGCCCTGCAGGGCATGCTCAAATTTTACGACCAAGTACGCAAACGCGTTGTTGCACAATAAACTGCCCGGCGCCGGACTGTTTTGTATGCGACACAAATGTATTAAATTCATCTTCTTCATCCCTGATCTGGCCTTTTCTTTAGTTTTTTTGTCAAAAGGCAAGTGATCGCTTCCTCCTCCGTTAACTCCATGACTGAAATGATGAGAAATGAACAAATTCCTGGTGTGCTGGTCTGATGTGTGGGCTGCAGGACCAGCGCTCCCTGTTCCTTTTTATTTTTTAGAACTTTTTATTAACATATAAACACAAAACAACGCTGCGGCTGAAGCTGCCAGCTCGCGCCTTTTTCCCCCAACCGACCAGTCAATCAATTCAGTAGGCGTGTCAGCAAATGACCAATCAGCGACCTCAATTTGTCCTATAGGTAAACGCTCTACGCTGCAGCTGCTCAAATGACATCAAGAATTTGGTGTGAAAACGCGAGAATATACGCGAGAACGAATGCTAAGCTGTGAGGGTGAACTGTCTGCGTACAGCACGCGCGTAAAGCTATACTAGAGCCTTAAGATTCATAACTGGTTGTGATTATCGTACCCACCACTGCGCCCTGTGTTCATTGGTTAACTGGACATCATTAACTTCACGCAGACTCTTCCACTGGTACATTTTCATCTTTAAATCACTTCTTGGTCTGCTGCCCTCATACATCTCCTCCTACATGTCTTTGCGTGAGTGCAGCTACAGCGTGCGCTCTCAGGACATGATTATCTGCAGTGTTCCCTCAGTGAAGACTGAACTTGGCAAAAGGGCCTTCTCCTACTCCGCTCCTGCTTCCTGGAATATTTTGCAAAAGGATCTGAATACTTTACTAAATAAAGTAATTTCAGTTAAATTAACCCTTGTTTTTTTGTTTTGTTTTTATATAATACTGCAAAGCAACATGTTAAGTTAATTTTGTCAAATGAATAACTATGATTTCTGGGTGTGTTTTTTTATTGTTATTTTTTTATTTTTTTATTTTTGTTATATCACGAAATTTATTGTTATTGTTAGAATGCTCTGAAATATCCCAATATTATATTTGAGCCATATCGCCCACCCCTACATCAGAGACTCTACTTCCTCAGGCGGCTGAGACGAGCTGGTCTGAGAAGCTCAGTCCTCACCTCCTCCTACAGGTGTGCAGATCAAAGTCAAAGTCAAAGTCAAAGTCAACTTTATTGTCAGATCTGCAATATGTACAGTGCAGGACATACACAGGACCGAAATTGCGTTTCTCTCAGTCCCTCGGTGCAACAGTAAACATCTAAACATTGAAACACTGAAACATATAATAATAGACATAAGCATAAAAATAGTAAAACTAACACTGTCCTGTGTGTTTTTTTTTTTTTTTTTTTTGCATAGTGGTATAAAAAAAGAGTATAAAAAGTATAACTAAAATAAACTAAAGGTTTCTAGCATTGACATTTGCAAAGTGGCAAAGCAGCGAATGAGTCAATGTACACAGTATATGTATGAGGTAGTAGTTGATGTTGTTGTAGAGGCAAAAAGTGGCATATGCAGTAAGGCACATTGGGCATCCCTAAATAAGACCGTTCAGAGCACACTGTATATGTACCAGCAGTGGTGTAGATATTAAAGTAGTGTAAATAAATGTAAACAGTAGTAATTACATGTAAGCAGTAGTAATAAAAGTAAACAGTATTAATAAATGTAAACAGAGAATGTAAACAGTATTATGATTATAGGCAGTGATGTAATACAGACATTAGTGCAATTATGAGAAGTAGTGCAAACTGTATGAGCACATGACCGAGAGTTTAGTGAAAACCCGTTTGGTGACACAGAGTCTAGTGTTAAAAACTTTGTGTTGAGTGATAATATGTGAGAAAGTTTTAGTGTTAAGGCAGTTCAAATGGGAGATGAGAGCATCCTGTGCTCCAGCATCAACGTGTGGCATGGAGGCTGCACAGCTGCAGAAAGAAAAGCTCTACAGAGAGTGGTGAAGGCTGCACAGAAGATGTTTGAGTCAGCCTCCCCACCATCACAGACATTTTACACCTCCAGATGCAGGAAGAGGGCCACCTGCATCATGAAGGACCCCACTCACCCAACACACACACTTTTTGCCCCACTCCCCTCAGGAAGGAGGTTGAGGAGCATTAAGTGTAGAACCACTAGACTGAGGAACAGCTTCTACCCTGAGGCTGTTACCCCAAAATTACACCACACGCGGCTCCGCCCCGCTCCGGTCCGCAGGTCGCAGCTGAGCGAGTCCAAAGCCCACTGCCTCCGCTCCGCTCAGGTCCGCCTGGATGCGCCGCTCCGAGACACGTGCGAGATCGCGCGATAAATCAAGTGATAAATAAGTAAGTCAGAACAAAACAATTCATTCGGTGGAAGAAGGAGAACAACTGTAGAGAGACTGCTGCCTTGATCTTCTCTCGTAAATGAGCTACATGGTTTGAGCAACAGGAAGTGATGTTTACATTTCAGAATAAAATACTTTTTTATTTATTTATTTCTTGTATTGCGTTTGTAGGCGTAGTCATAGTCATAAATATAATAGTTTAGTCATAGAATAGTCATAAATGATAGTTTGACAGCATTTTTGTACAAATAAATCCGTATAGAGCTAGGATTAGTCCGCCCGTGGTGATTTTATTTTGTAAATACGGAAGTTGTGCTCGTTCCTTTTCCTGTTGGTGCGACGTAATCTTCAAAAGTTGACTCCGGCACAGCTCCGTCGTCCGGCAGAAATAGAAAAATTTCTAATTTTGACGGACTGCCGTCCGCTCTCCGCAGCTCGCCGCCGCCGTGCGGAGCCAGTGTAAATTCTGTCATTGATTATAAAGGGTGCGTATTTGCTGCGGAGGTCGGACCGGAGCGGGGCGGAACCGCAACGCGTGTGGTGTAATTTTGGGGTTAGACTCATGAACAAATAACCAGTAACCAGAATAATCACTGAAAAATATCACATCATGTTGCTGTGTTCATTCGTGCCCATCTGCTCATACAGACTCATGTTCGTGCTGCTGTTTGGAGTGATGTTTTTCTATGATATTGGTGCTTAGTGTATTGTTAGCTGATGTTTTTCTTAGTTCATATCTGATAGTTTTTAACATTTATCATATAAAACTTATTTTATTAATGTACTCTAACAAAATCATTACTCAACTCTCTTTCTAAATGCTCTCTGTATGTAACAAACACTTATCTAAAGAGTGCGTACATTCGTCTCCTTGACACAGAACAAGGACGCTGGTTGGGCCAGCTTATGTTTGAATACAGATCATGTTCTGACATCACGTTCTGGTTTGTTTTTGGTATTAAGTTCTTGTATGTTCATGTGCTATCTGAATCTCACCTTGTCCTACTTTTGAGAGATTAAAATCCCAGCACGCGCTGACCAATTCGGACTTGCTTCAGACACAGTTGAGCCTGGCTCCAAGCGAGTTTGAAGTGATATCCCCTTTGCAAAGTGTGACTAAATTATAATCATTTCTTATTTCTTTGTGTGGTTCTCGTTCTAGGTGAAGATGTTTAAATGAAGGTGTTTACAAATCCCTATCAATATCTTTTTTCATTCATTCAACATTTATTTAGTCAGGTAAATCTTATTGAGCCTCAAGGGCTAATTTACAAAAGCGACCTGCTACAAACTAAAGAATGTTGAACAGCAATGATACAAATACAAATACATTAAACAATAAACAAAAGAAAAAGAAAAAGTAGCAAAAACTAGCAAAAACATTATAAGGTAGATGTACAAAATCAAAAACAGGAACATATCTGCATTGGTTTTTGCCTAGCCTGGTTAAAACCAGACCCTTGTACTTCACTTCGCTTTGTACTGGGTCTGGCATTTCTCCCATAGACAAGGATATCTCCGGTAGATTTTTGACCGGACCAATCAGAGAGCAGAAGGCGGAGTTTTGAACGACGTCGACTGACGTCGTCATTCAAAATGGCTGCCGCCACGAAGGAATTTTCAATAAAACAAGGTAAAAAACTATTATTTCTCTGCTGAGAAAAATATATTTCTTAGCTGACGTTATATCAGAAGTGTTCCTGAGCAATCAGAGAGCAGAAGGCGGAGTTTTGAACGACGTCGACTGACGTCGTCATTCAAAATGGCTGCCGCCACGAAGGAATTTTCAATAAAACAAGGTAAAAAACTATTATTTCTCTGCTGATAAAAAATATATTTCTTAGCTGACGTTATATCAGAAGTGCTCCTGAGCTTAACAGTTCCTAAATCAATTCACGAAATGGTCAAATCTGCTGGATTTAAATAGTTTCGGTTTGACATTTTCCAAACAGCCTCGGGTGCGCTACGAAAATAAATGATAAAAAATCGAATTTTATCTCAAATGTTTCATCTAGGCCAACAGTCAGTAAATTAGAGCCATATAATTACACACTGGTGGCAGAAAAAATATCCACCGAGTGGTTTCTGAGCAATTTATCTGAATAGCCTGGCCTCGCCAGGCTAAACTAACAAAACTCCGCCTTCTGTTCTCTGATTGGTCCATTCAAAAATCTGCCGGAGAAATCGTTGTCTATGGGACAAGTCCCAGACCCTAGTACAAAGCGAAGTGAAGTACAAGGGTCTGGTTTTAACCAGGCTAGTTTTTGCCAGGATTCCAACAGATTCTGAAAACCATTTAGAGAGGTCAGGGCCGAGAGCTTCAGATCTTTTTGTAAGATATTCCAGGAAGCAGGAGCAGAGTAGGAGAAGGCCCTTTTTCCAAGTTCAGTCCTCACTGATGGAACACTGCAGGTAATCATGTCCTGAGAGCGCACACTGTAGCTGCACTCACGCAAAGACATGTAGGAGGAGATGTATGAGGGCAGCAGACCAAGAAGTGATTTAAAGATGAAAATGTACCAGTGGAAGAGTCTGCGTGAGGTTAATGATGTCCAGTTAACCAGTGAATACAGGGTGCAGTGGTGGGTACGATAATCACAGCCAGTTATGAATCTTAGTGCACCATGATAGACAACATCCAACATCCGCAGGGTGCTTGTAGGAGCATTCATGTAGAGAATGTCACCGTAATCAATGGAGGGAAGGAAAGTCACAGATACAAGGCGTTTCCTAGCATTCAGTGTTAGACATGATTTATTTCTGAAAAAGAAACCCAGTTTAACTTTCAGTTTCTTCACTAGGTTTTCCATGTGCAGTTTAAAAGAGAGATGCGAATCGACCAGGATACCCAAATATTTATGTAACAATATAGGAGTTAATAGTCAGTTTACTGACTTACCTATAGTTTAGACGTGCAGCTATGAGCAGACTTTTATCTGCACAAACTGCCACCAAAGTGCGGAGTCTCAACTTTTTCAGATTAAATCAACAAATCTAACGATGTGATTAGCCAGAAATGTAATTTCACGCTTAGACTTCAATTTATGTTGGTCTACCAAAAGAATAGACCTTTTATTGAAACTATCACAAAAATTACATAAACATTTGTATCGATATTAGCTCTGATTTAATAACTACGTTGACAAGAATTCAAATTAAAACAAACAGACAATTAGGAAATTAACTGTTGGCACATTTACTTGACAGATTAAATACTTATGAAAAATAAGAAATAGGAGGAAAAAGATGAAAGCTAAGTTAACTGAAATTAATTATTTGAAATAACCAGAGTGGCACCTTTCCCATACGGATCAGGCTGAGCCTCCGACACGTGCAGCATACAGACAACGCCTCTTTACCTGGTGACGAGACGTCTTGCGAGGTGAGGACTGAGAAGTCTGTGGACACTAACGGACTGTGTGGTCCAGTGAGCGTCCAGAGGACTTCGTGCGTGTATGACTGGGTCAGACGAGCGGGAGCACGCATTCACCGGCAGAAACAGGCCCCAATCGCACTGGTTGGACTTTCAAAGTAAAACTTCAGAAAACAAATTCTTTCAGAAAATGAATGTTGAGGCACAGCAAGGCTTTGCTGCGACTCTCAGCTGAGACGTGGGTCGAGTTGGCACAATGACCGGGCCGTCTATCAGCTTTCTCCAGGGAAGAGAGAACAGTTGCAACTTAGTTCTCCTCCAAAAACTAAACCAAAATCCAGGAAGTGCCCTTTAAGAAGGGGGTGTGACTTAGTCACATACTTCCTGCTGATTGGTTGACTTTGCAAGTGAGTGAGTTTGAGTGACAGATGATAGGGTAGACAATACACAGAACACATACGTGAGAAGATGCAGGTGCATGTGCACAAGTTAGTACTTTGTTTTGAGAACTGATTCATTGTTTTTAGAAAGGACGGGAGACCGAAAGCAAGCTATGTCTAGCACTTTTCCTTTGAAACAAAAACAGTTCAAACAAATACGAAGGATTGTTCCTTCAACTTTAAACACTTATTCTGCACAGAGAACACAGTTCAAAGCATGATCATTCTGAGATGTTCTCTTAACTTCGTCATATTTAAAATATACCAGTTTAGTAAAATCATCATTGAAATGACAAAAATATACTGTAGATCAATTCTGAATTAACACACATTAAAGAGAAAGTTCAATCTGATTAATTAGTGTCCATTAATTCATAATAATTGTAAAAATATATAAGTGTCCATCTGTCTCCTTGAGGGCCTCAAGAAGGTGTAAACACTTAGAGTTTCAGAGAGATGCAGAGAGGTGTACAGTCAAGACGAATATGAGGTAGGTGTATCACTACAGTCCCCCTTTTTGGAAGTCATCGCCTGTCCTTGGAGATGAGTTCCAACACGAAAGGATACCACCGAATGTCTCTGACCTCTATGTAATCCAGCAAGTGGAAAAAGAAAAATCAAAAAGTTCAAAATTATACTCCCATAATGTTTTTGGAAATTCCATACTGTTCGTAGGTAATCCCATTGCGGCAAGCTTTTAATCCTTTGGAAAACATAGTCTGTTAACCCATGGAGAACTGAGTCTGTGATCCCTTGGAAAACAAAGTCTTATAATCCACAACGGTAAATCCACAACGATGGGGGTTATTGATTTCATCAGCAAGAATGGTTTTAATCAGCATGTAGAGGGGATCCCTCGATTGAAGCAGAGGAGGCGGGCCTTGGATGAAGGTTGAAGACCAACGTTGGATCAGCAGGTCCCCACATCGAAGGTTGCAGGCTGGATGGCTTCCAGTCGGTGCCACCCTGGTTCAATGTGTCATGCAATTATGTGGTTTTAGGTGGGCTTATGATTGGGATTCTACATTAAGCCTTACCTATATGCACCTGGTATGTAAGCTATCATGGATTAGATCAGCTACAATTACCAATTAAGGGGTGGATCAATGCTGTAAAAATCAGAAATAGGGATCTATACCTATAGAAATGTGGAGGGCTTCTGTAACGAAGGCCTCTTCATTCAAACTATTCCTCCATTCATTATTTAGTTTAGGTTAAACTAAAAATAAAAATGAAACTAGTTTGGTCTAAATGTCTGTTGTCTTTTAGACGAACGACGCAAGATTTGGTAATCCCTAAAAATTTTGAAGTCTATGGCGAGACTCATCAAAATGAATAGATCTAGAATAGAAACGATCGAATCGGTTCTACCTAAATGATTGGGAGATCAGTGTAGATTATAGTACCTTAAGTAGTATTAATCTACTATGACTCATCAAAGATTGAGATCTTTAACAAAATGAACAGCATGTTGGCATAGTTAAAATCCATTTAAGTCTTCAACTAATCAACAATCAAAACCTCTTTTGGCTGGGAGTGTTCAGAAAACAATAACAACTTCAATAACACAAAAGTAGCAATTAAGCAACTAAAAACAACGTTTCACTACGTCAAACTCACTCTGGTCGTCAGATTCCAACGTCACACACAAGAAAAACAGTTCTTAGCTTTATAACCGATGTCAATTAAATCCTGCAGATTTAAACGGTTGTTAAGGTTAGTTTTTGTTGTGGGTTTTATGCTTAGCGTTTCTAAGTTCTAGTTGGAACGGTTTCTTTTCGCAACTAGAATAGTTTAAACTGTTTAAGCTTATTTACTATCCTGTGCTTGGACGACCTTCTTTTCCCATGAAGTCTGTGAGTTTGCGAGATCTTTGTCGTTTGTGGGGTTATTGAAATCTTTGTCCTTGACATGGGCATGACCTAACATCACCCCCCTGTGGTCATGAGGGACCACGCGCACGGGTGTGGACGTCCGTCCATGGGCACGAGTTAGGATGCCATTGTTTAGTGTAAGCTGTTCGCGCAGTTTATGGGGAACCTTGTACAGGAACCTTATAGGTTTCGGCCAACGTACCTCTGTACGTTTACCTCTTTCTGCGTAATGCAGGTGTGTCACAACGGTCGGCGCCGTCGCAGGCGTGTCTCTGTCGTTGTGATGTATGTCTTGCCACTTCATGAATGAAGAGGTGCTCTTTGAGCCTGTAAGAACTATGTCATCTCTGAGTAGTTCTAAATTCAAATGCTCTTGAACCAAGGTTTCATTGAAAGCTTGGCTGATAACTGCATTACCTGTCCCAGAGGACAGTACAGCGTTCTCGGTGTGTGACCCTAGGATCTCTACACCGTCGTTTACCTGTGGTAGGAAGTGTGAGTCTGCCCCCCTTTTGTTAGAGGAGGGGTCCTCAAAATCTGTAACAATGAAGTCCAAGTGACTGTCAGCGTGTAGTAGACTGTCACCTTGTGGGCTCAGATGTCCTTGAACCAAGACTTCACTGAAAACTTGGCCGTATGCCGAATTACCCGTCCCACAGGACAGTACAGCGTCCACGGTGTGTGATCCTTGGATCACCACACCCTCTTCTACCTGTGGTAGGAAGTGGTCAGGGAGTGCTGAAGGCGTCAGCTCGCAGAGGAGGTCCTCGTGATGGGCCAGAGTCTGGTCCACCTGTTGAGTCTCCTCTGTCTCACCTGTAGTTGAAGGTTCACTTACCGGGTCTGCGGTCTCGGTTGGGGAATCCCATGTGACCTCAGTGGTACCTGTTGTTAGACAGTCAGTGTCCTGACCTTGAGGAGGTACCACGATTGGCAGTGGACTGCTCACTGTGGCCCACATTGTCTGATTGCCATAATTTATAATCGCTTCAAAGCGATTTACAAAATCTTGGCCAACCACAAATGGAGCCTGGAGTGAGTCAAGTTCAGACACATATACCGGGTGGTATAGTGTCATTTCGCCAATCTGCATGTGAACCATGGCTATTAGGGTTGTTCTCGTCTTTGCAAGGCCTTGTTGCTCACCATAAGTGTATTTCACAAAGGGTATTTGCCTGCCAACATCGTTAGCGGCGGTCCTTAGCTCCTCAAACAGTTCGGCTGACATGGTAGACACGTCTGAGCCGCTAACCAGGAGCGCTTCTTGCTCTAGGACCCCTTCCAATGTGAGTGGGAGGTAAGCTCTCTTAGCTTTACCCCTTCTTACAAAGTGACACAGAAACCGTTCAGGTTTTTCCACACGTGTCTGTGTACGTGTGACTCTGTCTGTGTAATCGTCGTCGCTGTCAGCATCATGATGGCTGTCTGCCTCATGACCTTCAGGATGTGGATTCTCAGCAATTTGTTTGCTGTCAGCATTTATGTCAGTGTTGACGTTGTTGTTGTCAACTGTGTGCACTGAGTTGTTGCAAAAGGCAGTGCTGCGCGTCGCTTCATCAGGTGGAACAACGTTGTTTGTGTTATCATCAAGGACAACGTCACACGTTGTGTCAGCTTGGTCAACCACTGTAACATTCAAATCATTTGACAAACAACTCACAACCCCAGTCACGTTCTCGCGCGGAGGCGCCGTTTCCATAATCTGGAGCATGCGTGACTCATTGCACGTCTCAAACTGTGCAGTTCGAGGGGCAGGAGGGCCGCTTCTCGCGGGTACATGTCGGGACAGACCATTTTTCAATGGTTCACGGTGTCCATGCAACCGCCTTCGAATCTCACCCATTGTGAGATCCATGAGAGAACTCTGTTGGATCGATCCGAACCATCTGTGTTCATCTAGAGAGCGAACACCTGCTTCGTGTGGTTCTCTGCTCATCTCAAGGTTTTCAACCTGAGGGGCAGGGGGTTCAGAAATCCCCGTGAACCGATCTGAGTCACATTTATAGGCCGTAGCACCATGCTGATGTTCGTTATCACGAAAAACCTGTGTCCTCCCGCACTTTGAAGGAGAGGAAACCTCTTCTACTTCCTGCAAGTGGGATGTGACCTTTTGACCTGGGCACACCACTGAGGGTGTTTTCCGTTGTTCGAGCACGTCAAAAAATTCCACAGCACATTCTTTAATTTCTGCCATGGTACCCTCTTCGCAATTAACATTGAAGCGGACACATTTCATTATGAACGGTATCAGATTCAAAGTGAACCGTCTTTTAAACTCCACATCATCCTCTATTCCAGGTACAGCTTTATTCCCTGTGTAAACAGAGAGGAGCCTGTCATAAAACACCAGGGGATGTTCACCTGGTTCCTGAAGGACGTTCTTTGCAGCTAAGTGCCTATCAAAGGATGCACCTGTTAGAACGTCCATCTTCCTACTGATTTTCTGTGAAAAATCAAGGACAGTCGGTCTTATATCACAGTGGATAGTCTCACCATGTGATGCCAAGATGTGAAATTAAATAAAAATCAGTGATTCCCATTAATTTGTCGACCTGTGACAAGGTCAAACAAAACGGCTGTCGTTGTGAGATTTTTTGTGAAAAACCAAGACAAAAGAAGCCTCATGTGTGTTATTCTAAACTTGCAGTTTAAAATAAAAATAAAAACAGTTTGTTTTGCACAGAATCAATGATAAAAGTGTCAAATTTTATCAACAACAGACATGTCTGTATTAAATCTGTGTAACTGTTCTGCCATCAACATTTGATTATATGTGAAAATCAAATTAAAGTGTGCTGTGAGTACAATATTCTCAAAATGTTTCCCGTTTAAAACAGGAACAGTTACCATGTACACATTACAGGAAGACTGCGTCTTCTAATGTAACCAGCAGGGGTCACAGCGCTGGAAGTGAGTTTATCACAGCGACTGTAATTTCTCTATCTGACCGCTATAGAGGCGCTGTTATCACCAGTGAGCGCAGCCGTAGCTTTCAGCCCACACAGACATCCAACACGGATGAAAAGCATCAATCAGACAGATCTAAAGCGTAACGTGATAAGCTCTAGAACCCAGGCTCACAAAACGAAATCATGTGAGCAAAATCGGTTGAACTGTGAAACCCTTTAAACTGCGTTTAAAGAAATAAGGTCGGTCCTCATAAAACCGGCAAAATCGGTGTCACGTGACCTGGTCACATGGCGATCGGCAGTTTTTCAGAGCAACCGGCTCAATCCACCCATTAAAATCTCAAAAACACCGCGATTAAACAGTCTTTTTAATGACAGTAATGGACAAACAAGCACGGAAACTCGTCTGAGATAAGCTGTGAAGTGAAAGTTGACGAGGAGCGGGGCTTCAAACCCACTGCGCAAGCGTCAACACTCACAGCGAAATCGACCAATCACAGCGAAGACAGAACTGTAGTTCTAAAACCCAAGTGTTCATGGGAAATTGTGTCTTCCAACCCAACGCCGCCCACAGGCGACGTGCCGTTCGAGCGGTGCGTTCACGGACCTGCGGTCTTTTGAACGCTAGCGAGGAACGGACTTTTTAACGTTCTAAAACAGTCACAAACATCGCAAAACACCGCGGTTAAGCCAGTCTTCGACGATATCACGTGCATAGAACTCAAACAACACAAATAAACTGTTAGAAATGTGTGCAAAAATGAATCTGACAACCAGAGTCTACAGAAACCAACGTTTTTGAACGCGACACACAATGGACCAATCACAGCGTTTTAAGCAGCCATCTTGTCTCTCGGTACCGTTAGCTTATAGCTCGACCCAAGGTTCTAGACACTTCTTTCACAAAATAAACGTATCTTTACACCGCAGAAAATACTGTCAATGAGCTCAAACACAACCACGCTAGCTCTCACGCCCCCAGGGGAGGCAGCACTCTAGCTGTGTACAACAGCGGACTTTACGTCAAACGGAACCGGAACTCGGTCCAAAGCGAAGCGGATTTTTCCCGAACCTCGGCAAACACGTTGTAACAGATTAGGTAAAATGGAGCAGCAAATGTGTGAACAGACCTTCAACAGCAAACCGCAGATGTAATAAAATGAAGCAGTGGTGACACGGCGGTCACAAAATGAACAATGCATGCAGCGTGCGACACGTAATGAAACGTCTCACAAAAACAAACAAACATTCATCCGCAGCTCCAAACATACGTCGGAATGTGAAAGAAAAAATAATTCTTAACGGGAAAATAATCCAGACAATGCCACAATTAGCAACTCCCGGACACTCACCAGCCAAAACTATTCAAAAGCCCAAAACCAGGATGCAAACTATGCCAACAAACTCCGTAACATCAAGCTACACAAAACAACTTAATAAACGTTCCAGGAACTCGGACGAGCCACCAATTGTAATAGATTAATAATAGTAATAAATGTAGAGTAAGGTATTTAAACACTTACTGATTTACTATTATTGTAGATGCGCAGTTTAGCAGACTTTAATCTTGCACAAACTGCCACCAAAGAGCGAGTTCTTCCTTTTTCCGATACTAAGTTGTTTTTACTGTGATTAGACAAGAAATGTAATTTCACGCTTAGACTTCAATTTATGTTGGTCTACCAAAAAAATAGACCTTTTATTGAAACTATCACAAAAATTACATTAAAACATTTGTATCGATATTAGCTCTGATTTAATAACTACGTTGACAAGAATTCAAATTAAAACAAACAGACAATTAGGAAATTAACTGTTGGCACATTTACTTGACAGATTAAATACTTATGAAAAATAAGAAATAGGAGGAAGAAGATGAAAGCTAAGTTAACTGAAATTAATTATTTGAAATAACCAGAGTGGCACCTTTCCCATACGGATCAGGCTGAGCCTCCGACACGTGCAGCATACAGACAACGCCTCTTTACCTGGTGACGAGACGTCTTGCGAGGTGAGGACTGAGAAGTCTGTGGACACTAACGGACTGTGTGGTCCAGTGAGCGTCCAGAGGACTTCGTGCGTGTATGACTGGGTCAGACGAGCGGGAGCACGCATTCACCGGCAGAAACAGGCCCCAATCGCACTGGTTGGACTTTCAAAGTAAAACTTCAGAAAACAAATTCTTTCAGAAAATGAATGTTGAGGCACAGCAAGGCTTTGCTGCGACTCTCAGCTGAGACGTGGGTCGAGTTGGCACAATGACCGGGCCGTCTATCAGCTTTCTCCAGGGAAGAGAGAACAGTTGCAACTTAGTTCTCCTCCAAAAACTAAAAACAAAATCCAGGAAGTGCCCTTTAAGAAGGGGGTGTGACTTAGTCACATACTTCCTGCTGATTGGTTGACTTTGCAAGTGAGTGAGTTTGAGTGACAGATGATAGGGTAGACAATACACAGAACACATACGTGAGAAGATGCAGGTGCATGTGCACAAGTTAGTACTTTGTTTTGAGAACTGATTCATTGTTTTTAGAAAGGACGGGAGACCGAAAGCAAGCTATGTCTAGCACTTTTCCTTTGAAACAAAAACAGTTCAAACAAATACGAAGGATTGTTCCTTCAACTTTAAACACTTATTCTGCACAGAGAACACAGTTCAAAGCATGATCATTCTGAGATGTTCTCTTAACTTCGTCATATTTAAAATATACCAGTTTAGTAAAATCATCATTGAAATGACAAAAATATACTGTAGATCAATTCTGAATTAACACACATTAAAGAGAAAGTTCAATCTGATTAATTAGTGTCCATTAATTCATAATAATTGTAAAAATATATAAGTGTCCATCTGTCTCCTTGAGGGCCTCAAGAAGGTGTAAACACTTAGAGTTTCAGAGAGATGCAGAGAGGTGTACTTGAAGGTCAAGACAGAAATATCAGAGGCTAGGTGTATCACTACAACTCCCATCAGCAAAATGATGTCAACAATCACACATGAACACTTCTTTATATTTTTAACTTGGTTCGTTCGTAGGTCACAAACTTTTTGCCGTATGTCGATGTCATTCTTCAACTTTGGCTCGTTCGTAGGTCCCGTGGTTCGCAGGTCGGTGGAGTCGTAGGTCGGGGGTTCCCTGTATTTGTTTAAATCGGCAATATTTGGTCCAAAAACGTGTTTATGGTAGCTCTATGGGTTGAACAGAGGATACTGCACGCTGATTTTCTTGTTGGTCTAGACCAGGGGTCACCAACATGGTGCCCGCGGGCACCCGGGTGCCCCCAAGGACCATTTGTGGTGCCCTCTGACCTGTTCTAGAAATAGGACAACTCGCTACTAAGCTGCATTTAAAATGTCATTTTATTCAGCTGTTATTCTTTTTTTTGTATTTACATATATTTTAAAATGTCTATCTTAAAAATATGTTCTTAAAAACATGTTTATTATACTTTTTTTTTTTCAATTTACGCTTTATTTCTGAAGAGTTTATCAAACTGGTGCCCTTAGTATAACTCCGTACCTACGAAGTAGCTCTCGGTTTCAAAAAGGTTGGTGACCCCTGGTCTAGACTGTACACTCTGACATGTCTTGTACACTCTGACGTCACATGCCTGAATATAAAGTGGAGCCACTCCCCCGAGAAGGTCACTCCCCCTGCAGAGCTCAGGGGGGCGGAGTTGGATCAGAGATTAGCAACATAGCATTAGCATAGAAGAGCCACGATGTTCCAAGAAAGCTCTTCAAACTGATGTTCACCCACCCTTACACCATCAGGTTACAATCCGTTTGGAGGTGAGTACCATCTTACACCTTTCCATTGCATAATTTATCTATTGAGTATATGACGTGTTTCTTCATGTGCTGTGTTTGCGACCTGCAGCTTTGCTTCGGTGTGGCTCGCCCCACATAAGGTCGCAGCGTTTTCATCTGTTGCTGATCAATGTTAGTTTGTGTTGTAGTTGTATTTATATGTTAAAAATCTAGTGTTTCTTATGAACACAGCAGTGTGTGTGAATTCTTATGAACTCAGATAAGGAAGACTGCGACATCAAAAAACAATGGAGACTTGCTGTTGCTAATTATAGCTGTTGTACTAGTTACAATGTTTTAGACACAGTGTTCTTTTGCTGCAAATAATGTTGTGGATCAAAGGTATTTATAAAACAATATGTGTACTTGGTGAATGAGTATAATGGGCAGCAGTATTTATTTTGCACTGGGTCATCTGTTTGACAGATCAACAAAGTGAAAACAGTAATGTTTCTCAAGTACAGTATGCTTGTTTGTAAGGTGATTAAAATTTGTTTTTTTGTTTTTAGATCCATGAGGCGTTCCACATCCAGGGAATCTCTGAGCCGTGCTTCACAGACATCAAGCATCAAGGAGACATGTTGACATGTCACTTTGGAGGTGACATGAGAGCTGATTCACCAGGTACATGTATTCATGTTTTATTTATTACTTTTGTACCCTATTCTCTGTCTGTAGGTATTAATATTATTATTTAATTATTATGTTTTATTTATTATTTTATTTATTACTTTTATTATGGCGGACATTATATAAAAAAAGTTTTAAAAAAGTTTATGCAACATTAATTCTTGTTTATTTGTTCATTGCTACCTGTCCCAACATTTTGGGGATTTGTTGACACTGTGAAATTTTGAATCAACATCTTTCTCCATTAAAATGTTACATTTACTCAGATTAAACTTTTGATCTTTTCTCTTTTCAGGACTGCAAATATCCAGGGTCGAGATGGAGTGAGTGGGAAGTCGACCGTTGCATCGTGTCCCAGATTTGTCCTCATGCATGAGGCAAAAAATAAATAAAGAAAGAAATTGATTACAAAAACTAGTTGTTTATGATTCATTTGTGGATTATTGGGATATTGGTGGCAGCTGCTCTGTTTTTTGGCGTCAGCGGGGCTGTCTGCTACTGGAAGCTCAGGAAGGCTTTGGCGGCTATCGGCGCGCTGGCCAAACTTCCTGATCAGCAAGATTCTCTGATCCGGGCTGTGAGCTCCTCATCCCAGCTGTTGTACGAACTGAATCGCACGATGGGAGCGGCGGTAGACCACCGCGGACCTGCGGTGCGCTTTGGAACTCGTTTACAGCCGCCCGGCCTCAATCAGGGCACAGATGGGGGTTCGTAGTTCGGAACCTCATATGATTCGGCGACTTTGGACCTGAACAGCACCTGGACTTGGAAGGCTGCAGTCAAAAAGAACACTGTGGCCTGGATTGAAGATAAACAAAAGACCTATCTAATCTGGTTTCCGCACGACCTTGAAAAAAGAAGAAGGCTGTCTGCTGGAAACTATTCTCCTGGAGTGAAGCTGAGAGACCTTGCTGACCCCCCCTCCCCCCCAGAGATCTCTGTGGGTGCGCTCGGAGGCGCCGAGCTGAGACAACTGCTGAACTGTGCTATCTGAATGTTGCTCACAGACTCTTTGATCTCCTTGCATGTCGTCAAAACTGCAACAATGTCTTGTCTGGTTGTGCTTATTGCTGATAGAGTTTTTGGGACTTTATCATAGAGTGTCTTAAGGCAATCTTTGATAGATTCTTTTTTTGAATATCACAAATGATACCTATTGTGTTTTTCCTTTTTCCATATCTGTTTGACCTTCATCCGGAGACGGATGAGAGCGGCCGCGCAGAAGAACATGTCATGTGTTTGAATATGCTGCAGCTTTACATTCTCTCCCTCTTCTGGACGACTGTGTATACATCATCACGTTGTACCTGGTGCAATGTTAATAAAAATCTCTTGTATCTCTTGTATCTCTTGTATCTTATTAACAGTAAGTTAATTCAAAACAACAAAAGCACACTTGCACAAAGTCACTTTACAAGAACCACCACAGCTGATTGACCTTAGCTAACACAGAATAGGATCCAGTTTATTTGTTCCTACAGATATTGTGCTAACCTTCAGTGTGGTAGTAGCTGAGAGTCATCCCCATCATGTTTGAGTTCAAGAAGTGACAACGGCAGTATTTTATTTTTTTATTTAATTTTTTATCATTTTGATGTTTGTTTTTCAGGAGCAGTTTATCTTCAGTTTATCTTTTTGTTACTGTTTGTTCTTAGTTTGTTTGTTTTCATTGAGTTTCACTGAGTTTATGTTCTGTACATATTGCAGTTTGGACAATAAAGTTGACTTTGAAATTTGACTTTGATGTATGATTTGGAAATGTATTTATCAATACAGAGGTCTAGTGTTGACAGAACAAGGAGCTTCATAATTGATTACCGGTATGTTGACTATGAGCATTCCATTTTAACACATTTACTATATAAAAATTAATTTGAACTGAATGTGGAGTGCAGCATGTATATCGTTTGTATTTTTACTCATTTTTTATAATTTGATACAAGTTTGAGTGTGCTTTTACTGGTAGAGTAATGCATACCCATAGTAATTCACATCACAGGAGAAATGCTTTTAAGACAATAAAATGCACACACAGTGTATTCAAGACCAGGTTTATTGGTGTGTTTTTTAATATATAGTATATTTATTAGGGCTTTAGGAAGTACTAAATGATTCATAATTATACCCTTGGCGTCTCCCTACAACACGTTTTCTACAGGTGAGAGGAAGCTGCAGTGACCACAGGTGCACCTTTTGAAAGTTTTTATTTATTTATTGCTTTACAATTTGGATTGAGATAGTTGAAAATTATTTAAAAAAAGATAATTTGTTACTGCTTTGAACATTAGCCTATGTTGCTAATATAAATTTACCACTCAGATGCTGGACCCGTTCGGTCCATTGCCTCAGCACCACCAGATTCTTGCATAAGAGCGTCAGTGCCTGTAGCCAGCAGCTCGAACTGATAAGGCTCAGGACCTGTGGCTCTCTGCTCCAAGTCTCCCTCAGTTTCTGGTGAGGGAGGTGGAGAAAAGACCTGTGTCGCTGTGTTCACTGTCCATGTTGCACACAGTATATTATGCTAACGCTAGCTGCATGTCACGGTCCTGGCCACACCCACCTACTCGCTCTAACCCCACCTCCTCCCTCCTTTAGGCGGTGCCTCTACAGTCTATCGGAACGCCCATTTTGGTGAAGTTTTTTGAATCTGGACTGGGGGAGGAGTTAAAGACCCAGAGGCCGTGTAGTGACACTTTAATTTGCGTTCGAGGTGCTTTTCTGAGGAGCTGCAGGCAGCAGCAGGGGGGGGGGAGAACGGGGGAGGAGAGGACTGAAGCAACTGCCTCCGTCAAGAGCCAGAACTTTGTATAAAGTATAAAAAGTATAAAGTGTAAAGAATCATATAAAGTGTTAAAATTTTAATTTCTCTGAAACAACCTCTCCCCAAGCAACTGGAATTCCCACTTTCATCTGCACAGCCAAGCTCATATTTACAATTTTAACAGTTTACTTACAGTGCAAGAAGTTAATGATGCAACGAAGGAGCTGTTTCACTCCGATTGACGCCGTAACTGGAGAGTGGTTTAAAAAGTGTGCATAAGATGTGAAGACCCACTTAGAGGGCGTATCCAAATGACGCTTGCAGTTTAAAACGAGTGGTACGGATGTGTGGATCTGCAGCGGGTCAGCTGTTTTGACAGTGGAGGGGTCGGCAGTGGCAGGACCTGACTGGCTTGGGGGTGGATCTGCCCCGGAGGGGTGATGAGTACATAAGTAAGGTGGACTTTTAGCGAAATGAAGGCGGGCCTGCCACGGAGTCTACTGCTATGTGGGTACAAGTCCTTCTCGCCCTCTTTAATAGGAGCCAAGATGGTCTAGTGGCAGGGCTTTTGACTTGCGACCCGAAGGACGCGGGTTCGCGTCCCGGCCACTACCCACCTTGGGGTGTCTATGAGTGCACACCTATTTCTCCAGCTCCCCGGGCGCTTTCGGGCTGCTCACTGCACCACCTGGTAGGTGGTTGGGTTAAATGCAGAGACGAATTTCGTCTGTGTATGGGAAACATACGCAGATGACAGGAAAATACATTATTATTAATGTCCAGCCTCCTACACAGTTGATCATACGCCTTCTGCTTTGCCTTTGCGACCTCCCTCTTTTCTCTACATTACATCTCCTTATATTGTACTATTCCTTTCTCCTCTCTTCAGTCCTCTCACTGTCATATTTATTTTTGGCTAACCTCTTTCTTTGAATAGCTTCCTGCTCTTCACTATTCCACCACCAGGTTTCCTTATCATCCATTTTCTGTCCAGATGACACACCAAGTACTGTCCTACCTGTGTCTCTAATTAATGTTGCTGTAGTAGTCCAGTCATTTGAAAGGTCTTTCTTAACACCCAGAGCCTTTAACAGCTCCTCTCTGCACTACTCACAAAATTCTTCCTTCTTTAGCTTCCACCATTTGGTCTTCTTCTCTGGTTTTACTCTTTTTCTCTTCTTCACAACTTTCACTCTAAACACAACAATCCGATGCTGTCTGGCCACGCTCTCCCCTGCTACAACCTTACAGTCTCCAATCTCCCTCAGGTTTCCTCTTCTACACAGAATGTAGTCGACCTGCGTACTCCTTCCTCCACTCTTATAGGTCACTCTATGTTCCTCCCTCTTTTGGAAATAGGTGTTGACTACAGCCATTTCCATTCTCTTGGCAAAATCCACCACCATCTGTCCTTCCTGGTTTCTTTCCTTGACACCAAACCTACCCATCACTTCCTCATCCCCTCTGTTTCCTTCACCAACATGTCCATTCAGGTTGGCTTCGATCACCACTCTCTCCTCCCTGGGAATACTTTCTATCACTTCATCCAGATGCTTCCAAAATGTATATTTCTCCTCCACATCACATCAAACCTATGGAACATAACCACTGACAACATTTAGCATCAGACCTTTTACTTTTACCTTCAGGCACATCACCCTATCTGACACTCTTTTCACTTCTACTACATTCTTTGCAAACTCCTTCTTCAGGACCACCCCCTGCTCTAAGTAGGACTAAGCCCTTTGGGAAAAGTTACTGTTTTAAATGTACTATATAAATTAATTTGACTTAATTTGGCTTGACTTCTCCATTTCTCTTTCTATCCACACCATGGTAAAACAATTTCAAGCCTGCTCCAATGCTACGAGCCTTGCTGTCCTTCCACTTGGTGTGTTGGACACATAAAACATCTACCTTCCTTCTCTGCATCATGGCAGCCAGCTCTCTACCTTTGCCTGTCAGTGTCCTCACATTTAGAGTTCCAACCCTCAGTCCTACATTATTGACTTTCCTCTTTTCCCTCTGTCTCCTGACACATTTCCCTCCTCGTGGTCTTTGACTAACAGTAGCACAATTTCTGCCGGCACCTCGTTTGTCAACAGCACCGGTGGCGGTCATTGTTAACCCCGATCTCGACTGATCTGGTATGGTTTCCCTTCGCTGAACTCGCATTATAGTTTTGGCAAAAGTGTTTTACATTGAATGCCATTCCTGACACAACCCTCACAATTTACCCAGGCTTGGGACCGGCACAAGGGAAATATTGGCTTGTGCTCCCTAGTTGCTGGTTTTAATATTTGATCTTTACTGTTGCAGAAAAAATTACTGTAGTCAACAACAGATTATAAAAAAAAATAAACAGTATGTTTGATTATATCGTTTATTGAACTTTTTCAGGTCAGATGTTCAGATGGGTTGTTCCTGTTGGTGCTTTTTTAATGTTAGGTTGTTGTTAGTAACTGTTTAAAACTGACCCCATAAATCAGATTATTTACTTGATGAATTAAAAAAACTCTACCTGTCTACCTAATTACAGAATTTACTAAAACTTAAAATAAAGTGATGTAATTGAATGTTGATACCGTAGAGGTCTTTGATGTGAGCATTCAATGGGATGTCGCAATACTTTGTCGTGGAACTTAAACAGTGAGGGATAAGTTTGTGAGATTAAATGAGATCAGATCTGATCTTGTAATTGTCTTTATTCGGAGGCTTCAAAAATGACAAGCGTCCGAAGGCTCAAGGCTCCAGTATAGCTCTGCGTACGTCCATATGTGTGTCCGTACGTGCGTGCTGTACGCAGACTGTTCAGCCCCACACCCCAGAGTACGTTCTCGCATACATTCTCACGTTTTCGCACCAAATTATTGACGTCATTTGAGCAGCTGCAGCGCAGAACGTTTACCTACGGGACAAATTGAGGTTGCTGATTGGTCATTTGCTGACACGCTCACTGAATTGATTGACGGGTCGGGGGGGGGGGACGAGATCTGGCAGCTCCAGCCGCAGTGGTGTTCTGTGTTTATATGTTAATAAAAAGGTCTAAAAAATAAAAATAAAAACAGGGAGCGCTGGTCCTGCAGCCCACACATCAGACCAGCACACCAGGAAATCTCCAAAAGCTCCCGCAGCCACGTTGGACCCGAGTTTAATTCGCTCGTGACAAATTTGTTCATTTCTCATGATTTCAGTCATGGAGTCAACGTAAGAGGAAGCGATCACTTGCCTTTTGGCAAAAAAAACAAAAGAAAAGGCCAGATCAAAGATGAAGAAGGGGAATTTAATACATTTGTGTCACATACAAAACAGTCCGGCGCCGGGCAGTTTATTGTGCGACAACGCGTTTGCGTACGCTGTCGTAAAATTTGAGCTTTGCTCGTTCATGCCCTGCGGGGATACGCTTGTACGTCTGCGTAGTACGTGTGCACAGTTGCGAATGGACGTACGCAGAGCTATACGGGGGCGGGGCTGCAGTCTCTCACTGCAGTCAAGAGATGAGCCCCGAACAAATGATACATTGAGTTTTTATAGGTACTCCATCACTAAAAACATGCTTAGCTGTATCTTAGTTTTCCAGCTGCACCATGAGTGAGAATGACGTCTGTGATATAGACCAGCCTCTTGTGTGCTATTAAAGTTTGGGTGTTTCCTGTTGTGAGGCCCAGAGTGTCTTCATTGGGTTTAAAGGTATTGTGACATGATTTTGTAAATTTGAATATTTGTCAGAACATATATATCTTATATCATTGAGCTCTGTTCGTTTTTGCAAAATAAATTATAAATATATTAAATTTTTATTCCAAGTTATGGTAGTTTTTTTCTCTGGGATACGCCCCTAAAAATCTGCGCATTTCCGCAAAAACTTCATTGTGACGTGCCTACGTGACTACGGGAAGGCACGCTCCAACGTGCATTTAAATAATAATGGGGAGCATGTCCGATTGCGTCTGAGATATATCATTTTAAGACAGTAAATCATCCAAAACTCTCATTAATGAACCCTCCCTGAATAAAAAGAAACTACAGATGTTACCTGATCGCGCAGACATAATTTAAAAATACATTATTAGCAACGTGTTTGCTCCGGGCTCTCGGCTAATGTTTCTTAGCAGCCATCTTGGCAAACAGAGTCCCTGACACCGGTCACGTCTGAGATATATCATTTTAAGACAGTAAATCTTCCAAAACTCTCATTAATAAACACTCCCCGAATACAAAGAAAACAACAGATGTTACCTGATTGCGCTGACATAATTTAAAAATACATAAATAGCAACGTGGCCTGTACTGTATCTCGGCTAGTGTGTTAGCTGCTACCTCGGCTTTTTATTACCGGTTGCGTCAGCGATATATCATTTTAAGACAGTAAATCATCCAAAACTCTCATTAATAAACACTCCCCGAATAAAAAGAAAACAACAGATGTTACCTGATTGCGCTGACATAATTTAAAAATGCATAAATAGCAACGTGGCCTGTACTGTATCTCGGCTAGTGTGTTAGCTGCTACCTCGGCTTTTTATTACCGGTTGCGTCAGCGATATATCATTTTAAGACAGTAAATCATCCAAAACTCTCATTAATTAAGAACGGTGCAAATTTACACTATTTGTTTTGTGCCACAGCAACATGCTTAACTCTACACAGAAATGTTTGCTTTTCATTCAGTATACGTATTTGTTTCTTCAATGAATCACACAAAGCTCTTTTTTCATCCAGCTTCACTGCTGCTGTTGCTCAGCTGGTGTACAGTTGACTAAATCACTGCTAAATTGATTGGGTGTGGGGGTAGTTTTCTAATCTATAATAAATACTTTTGACTATATAAGTGCTGGATATGGTTTCTGTTTTTTTTTACATTGCTGAAAAGTATTTCTTTAAAATCTTTCTTTTTTTTAATTACCTCACCCAACCCCCCAGGGATTTCTGCAAGTCCAAGTTGAGGTGTGCTTAAGTTTGCCTTGTCGACTTGGCCTTCCTACTTCACATTTGTCTGTTCTAGATCATTCATCTGGTGATAGATCCACTTTCTGTATTCCAGCGGCGGCCGCCACTAGAGGGCGCTAGGGGCGCTGCCCCTCCTTGGAACTGCAGCTCTTCACCATTTGAAGATTTAATTTTTTTTTAATAAAAATGAA
>JBBPBX010040234.1:0-23232 GCA_038048925.1 Garcialebias charrua
GTGCCCGGAACACCTCACCAGGGAGGCGTCCAGGAGGCATCCTAACCAGATGCCCGAGCCACCTCAACTGGCTCCTCTCGATGTGGAGAAGCAGCGGCTCTACTCCGAGTCCCTCCCGGATGACTGAGCTTCTCACCCTATCTCTAAGGGAGAGTCCAGCCACCCTGCGGAGAAAACTCATTTCAGCCGCTTGTATCCGAGATCTTGTTCTTTCGGTCATAACCCAAAGCTCATGACCATAGATGAGGGTGGGAACGTAGATCGATCGGTAAATTGAGAGCTTTGCCTTTTGACTCAGCTCTCTCTTCACCACGACAGACCGGTACAGCGCCCGCTTCACTGCGGACGCTGCACCTATCCGCCTATCGATCTCACGCTCCAGTTTTCCCTCATTCGTGAACAAGATCCCGAGATACTTAAACTCCTCCACTTGGGGCAGGACCTCCTCCCCGACCCGGAGAGGGCATGCTACCCTTTTCCGGCTCAGGACCATGGCCTCGGATTTGGAGGAACTGATCCTCATGTTTGTGTAATTAAATACTTTAATCCTGACTGTCACATGTTCTGTTTCGAGTGTAGCAAAAGTTATAATTTAATCCTATTAAAACTTCTGTTTTGTGTTTGGAGAGTTTAAAATGATTCATTGTGTGAATTAAACAATATGGATTATTTTCCTGCCAGTGTTTATGCTCAGGATGTGTTCTTTCTAGCCATGAGAGATATTTATTGTAGCTTTCAGGTTCAACGTAATGCTGTTTTTTTCCCTTTGGTGCACTATTCAAACAAGTATTTTTTGTTCTGGGTCAAAGGTGTATTAGAAAATGTTTTTCTCAGTCCACTCTTTTGTTCCCTGGTGACAGAAAAATGACTTTAAAGCAGCAAAATGCCAACATTTTCTGAGCAAAAAACATCAAGAATCAGTTCTATTACTGTCTTGTCATTATTTCTGTTCTCTCACGCTCTACAGTCGACATACTGCACAGAAAACACTAATTCATGGATGGAGGGGATTTTATTTGTTTTAGTTCATTTCAAAGAGCATGGCAGAGGCTTGCAATGTGGGCAAAGACAATATTTGATTGTTTTTCACCAGTGAGACGCTCATTAAAAATAAATGCAAGCTGGAGAGAAAACTGAGAAAAACTTGGAGATTGAGAAAATAAGCAGAACAAAAGCACTGTAATTCTCATAAATGCACAGTTTATCTGACGAAGGTGAATATGAGGTACTTCAAGGTTCTTTATTGTCATTTGCATCACATGTGGTACATGAGGTGGAATGAAATTGTGTAGTCAGGGTCCCAGTTACATCCAACAATAGCGAAAATATAAATTGTAAAAGAAACGTTAAGGATCTAAGATATAAACTACTTGTAAGAAATATGCTAAACACTTAATACAGTAGTGCAAAAACAATACGCCGAACAGCAACATGAACATGAGTCTGTGTGAGCAGATGAGTACGAATGAACACAGCAGCGTGTTAAATCAGTAGCATGAGATCAGCAGTATATATCAACAATCAAAGTGGCATTGCAGTGATTTTTTTTTCACAGTGATAATCCTGATCAGAGATTCATGAGTCTAACAGCTTCAGGGTAGAAGCTGTTCCTCAGTCTAGTGATGCTCCGCAACCTCCTGTCTGAAGGGAGCGGGGCAAAAAGTGTGTGTGCTGGGTGAGTGGGGTCCTTCATGATGCAGGTGCAGTGTGTGAGCAACAATGCTTTTACTGTCTGAACTGCATTTAAATGTTTATAAGACCTATCAATTCTAAATTGCGAACACTGCAATGTATAGTCACTGACTCATCTTATTAACCACAACCTAAAAAAAAACTTTTGTCAAAATTTCTCCCTGTGTTTCCACTCTAGGGGCTAAAATATATGATTTGTCCTCAATGGTATTTCTGATTGGCAACAGTAAACCTTTCTCGTTATTTAAGCATCCCGTGTGTTTTTTTGTTTTTTGTTTTTTTTTGTCCTCTCAAGTCAAGTCAAAACCCAGTTATAAAAAATCAGCTTAAAGGCCCGGTGCACTTATTGGGCTGCAGGCCTTTTGAATGAGCTGGCTCTTGCTACTACTCTGTAAAAATAGAGAGAACCAAGAAGGTGTAAATCATTTTTTTTTAGCTTCCTGCAGAAATAGCACAAGATGATAATTAGATGTTAATATGCACTATCTGTTCTAAGTTATGAGCCCTGCCTTATGCCTGCAGCTCTATTTCTCAAAACATTTAAAATGAATATACCAAAATAAATGTATTGGATATTAGTACTGCACCTAATATTTGTTATCTGAGTAGCAGAGATTGTTGGAAAAGGAGTTTGGTAAACATGAAGAGGGTGGAGTGTTACAGCTCCAGCATTTAGTAAGGACACTCAATGGCGTCCGTGGCAACTCCATTTAGCTCTATTGATTTTGCAATTCTCATCCCAAGAGAGGTGAAGTAGAGTGGGATGAAAAGGCTAGAGAGGAGAGAGGGAGGGAGAAAAAGGCTTCCATTTCCACATCGATCGAATGGTCTGAAGGAATGTCACATCTGACAGAAACCTTTAGACCATGCATTTACAAGCTCTGACTTATTTCAGTCTCACACATACACACACGCAGCATGCTTATCTCTTTTTTTTTGTAACTAATAGATTTGCAGATAAATCACTTGTCTTTCTACACGTTATTCACTTTCCCTGAATTTAGAGGTCCTATCTGCACAATCCAGCTGTCCTTGGGATATTCACTCAGTCACATGTTTGAACCCAGGTCCACTCTTTTAAATGCTCCATGAGCCGAAGCTGCCATGCATTAGCCGTGGAGTCAAACTCACAAAGCAGTTGATTTAGGGGAAAAAAACTCAAACAGGTGTTCCCCATCACAACGTCTACATTTCAACTCTGAATAGTTCAGGTTTTCTCGTCATAAAAAATATCAGGAGTGTGGGGTGGTGTTACATTATTCAGTTACTGAGATGAGAGGTGAGAAATGAACTCATGTTTGGCAGCTGACTAAAGAAAACTCGAGATTGTTTCAGATTTGTTTAATGTTCCGCTGAATGACTGCAGGATGGTAGATCTCAGATTGTGAATCCAAGACCATCTTCAAAATCCAGAATATCTGCAACCCCACTATCATTTATTATATACTTTAGGCAATATGCCATCAATGTTAGAGTCATGCACAGTTACTCTTGCTGCTTGTCAGTAAAACATCTACATTTAACTGCCTATCAGCCTGTTACCACAATGCCTGTTGTACCATGGCTTGTTCTCTGCCGCATGTTGATTAAAAGCCCCACTTTGTTTCTCAGAAAATTAATTGGATGGTTTATGCAGTGCTTTGTGAGCGTGGTGCTCCCCTTCCTGTTTGTAGTTTATATCAGGACATATTCAAGTGCTTATGCAAAAAGTGATTTGGTTTCATCTCACACACACACGAGACTGATAAATGTCTCAATTCAATTTATCTGTTTGCATGTAACAGAATGTGTAGTTTGCAGTTAGTGTTTTCTAAAGAGTGTCTATAAACATTAAAGTAAAAGGATAAGAAGTGAGAGTATAAAACGGAGACCACGGAAGTGAAACAGTTTTATACGAGATAATCTCTATTTTGTGTGTTAGTATAATTGGAAATAAAATCCTCTTTGCAAGTTTTGTTGTTGAACAATCTCATGATGCTCAGACTCCTTCATAATGAATCATTCCATTTATTTGCAGAAGTCAATTTTTTTTTTTTTAGGTTTAAGTTGAAATAATCAGGAAGGCTGGAAGTTTGATTTTAAAATTTGGAAGTCCGTCATCAGCCCAAACCTCAAAATCCCATGTGACTGCACTTTGCATACAAAGTGGTATTAGCTGCGGTAATTAACTGTTTATTTACACTGTTGTCAGTTTATCATTAAATCAGTCGCATATATAGTACTCCATTAGCAAACATGTTGCTACAGTGTTTGAATGCATAAAATGCAGAGAAATACATTGTTATTGAATTTTATTTTTTATATTAGTCTGGTCACAGAGCACAACAGTTTTATGTGCATTGATTTTCTAACACCTAAAACACATTATGGTTTGATGTGACGTCATTCCCAGACCACATTTTTGATGTACAGTGAATGGAAGACAACAAAATGTAAATAACAATGAATTGTGGGAATTGAGATTATTAAGTATAAACAGAGTTAAATGCTCATTTTGTGATATTAGCATAGAGTCTAGGTGCACTATAAAATCACTGAGGTCTTACAACTATATTACTGTTCTGACTACTTGTTTTAACCTTCCACTCATTTTCTGTTTACTTTCTCTTCATCATATAGCCTTCAACATCATCTGACATCATCTATTGAACATTAGGACGTTCTCTTCATCATTTTGAATTCTATTGTAAAAATTAAGTGACTAACATTTCTTAAAGGTTCAGTCTGCAGTTTCTGTAGAACTGCAGCACTTAGAAAAAATTTCAACAGGCAAAGCATTCTGATCCCTCCCCCTAAGAGCCATATATGGCTCTGCTCTCCCATGGTCTGCTGAAATTCAAATTCAAGCTCTGTTTTTATTGGCTGGTTAATGGCGGGTCACTTTTTCTTTTTAGAAATGCCTATTTACCACCTGGAGAAGCAAGGGGACAATATTTTTTTTAGTTTTTTTCAGAGATTACCTCTCTAACATCAGTCTAGTGACAGAGTGAAGAAATATGTTAAAAATATATTGTTAGAAAAGTTACATATAGCAGCTTTAAAGAGGAACTAAACTCAAAAATAACTTTTTTTAGCTGATAAACTCCCTAGAATGTGTTTAAAAGATTTTATAGCACTATGCCTGTGTTAATTTTCATGTATTTGTGCGTATTTGTTTAAATCGGCAATATTTGGTCTAAAAACGTGTTTACGGTAGTCCTATGGGTTGAACTGGTGAATTACACCTTAATTTTCTTATTTGTCCAAACGCTCTTGTGTGACGTGTCTGCTCATGTGTGATGTCAGAAAGCCGGTTCAAGCAGAGCCAATCCCCTGCAGAGATGAGAAGGTCCGCGCTGCAGTTCATACCTTATATGGAAGTGGCACATTGCACTCCGGAAAAGTACTGCAAAGACGCATATTATAGTTTTCGGAATGGCAATATTTATTTGTATTTTAACTTATTTATGTTAGGAATACTTTTCACTACATCAAAACTATTTGGTTGTATTTGTTTTCTTATATCGCGATGGACGAATAATGCATATATGCCACGATAGGGCAGTGGTGTAGCTCCCAGTCTGACATCCAACAGACCCAGGTTCGAATCCCTGTGACGGAATATCTTGTGGTATATAATTTTTTTTTTTAGGCCTTTTGTTTTGGATTGATCGGTGGGAATAGATAAATACATCTACATATTTATTCTTTGTTTTTGCTTGCTGTAAGTTGTTTGCTGGAGTTTTAGTTTGTTTTAGTTTGTGGATAGAGGGGGTGTAAACGCAGCTCACCCACCCACCTCCTCCCCTCCATGTCTCTCGACACTCCCATTTTCATGAGGGATTTTGAATCTGCTTTGGGGGCGGAGTTACCGTTTCACAGTGTGTTGATGAGGCCCTCTTTAAAGGCATGCATATTGTCAAAAATAAATGAGTTGTAACTTTTGGGGGCTTTTTAAGCTTGCTTAGCTGTAACGGCCATCTTGAGTGGAGTTGACACAAAGAATGCATGTGCTGAAGAGGTTTGCAGCCGAGTGTTAAGCAGAGAATCAGTCCCTCTCAGTTTGCGGCCATGGTTCTTGATTTTAAAAAATGAAAACTATCTGGGTTCAGAATAACTCACTGACTCAAACAAAAGTGTTTTAGAATGTTGGTGTCTTGTTCTCAAGTGATGGCAGGATGGAATATGTACTGACAGAACCGGGATTAATCGGACTAATTCAAACTCGGATAATTATTGAATTATATATTGTAATTTCAGGACTATTGAGCGCACCCAAATATAAGCCGCACCCACTACATTTAAAAAATAATAATAATTTTGTACGTATATTTGCCGCACGTGTGTAAGCCTCAGGTGTCCATGTTGTAACATGAGACATTTACACTGACTTTTATTTATTTTTTACGTTTGATTTAATACGTATCGGTAACATACACAAGTGCATACAGTACAGTAATTATTATTTTTTTTTCTGAACAGTGCCGGTAACACAGCTGGTTAAAAATATATACTGTAACCTACCAGGAACTCATTGATCGCTATCTTTATCTTCCTCCTGTAGAGGTTTTTTTTTTTTTAACTGCTCCTCTGTTAGGATCCACTGGCAGACTGGAGCAGAAGTTGCTCTTTGCAAGTCACCAGTTTTGGTCAACAATTTCTTGCCACCAGGCCTCCCACCAAACTTTGAGTGTCACGTTAATAACACGTGATTCACACTGATATCAAGTGGCTGTGTATAATTTGTTGTGCCCCCGGGGCACAAGTCCCCCCCCCCATTCTCTCCTCCACTCCTCATTTCATTGGTCCACTGGGACCTGTTTGGTAATTTCATCTGTCAGTTTTTTTGTCACCTTTATTTATACAGGGTAGTCTCATTGAATCATGAGGACCCACCCCCCAGGAGAGATATGTATTGGGCAGCTATCTGAGCGCCGGAGTGTGACGAGCCTAAATATTTTGGTGGCAGGAAGCTCGTTAGCTCGTCAAAAAACAAAAATCCATAAATTTGCCACAGCATTTTGTAAGCTGCGGTGTTAAAAAAAAGTACAATGTAGTGACTTATAGTCCATAAATTACGGTAATGCAAAGTTAGGATTGCTTCTTCATTATATTTTGCACTATGCCATTTCTTTCACTTGAAACAATTCTTAATGTTGTGCACCCAGAGGGATTTCCTTAACGACAGACCAAGTGCAGATTCAGTATGTTCAATTCTTCTTAAAATGTATACTGAAAACACAAACACATTTTTGGTTGAGGCCATTATTGCAGAAGGTACACTGGGCCATGAAAAGACAAACAACATTCACAGACCCGAATGTTCTTGACAGATGACTGCTGATTGTCAGCTGGAAGTATACCCCCCGCCCCTGTACAAAGCAACACATCAAAACACCTTCACACAGCATCTGTATCTATTTAAAAAATGTCTGTCCATCTCAAAGCTCTCCAGTGAATCCAAATCAACTTGACCTTATTGTGTGGCCTGCAGGCAGTCAGCAGAATGTCCTTGTTATTCTGTTTGAGTCAGCAGATTTAAAAATGCATTAACGCTGTCTGTGAATAAGAAGTTTTTTTTGGGGGGGTTTGAGTTCATTCTTCACCAGTTATAAGTAAGTAAGTAAGTAAGTAAGTAAATACCGTAAACTTTATTTATATAGCACCTTTCACAGATATAAAATCACAAAGTGCTTTACAAAAGAAATACACATAATAAAATCATACTAAAATTATACACTCTTAAAACATGCTATACAAAAAGGTTACACATGATAAACTCTAAAATCAATAAGTACAATTAACCATAAGCCTGTTTGAAAAGATAAGTCTTAAGACTTCTCTTAAATGCATCAGTCGACTCGGAGCCGCGCATTGTTAGAGGGAGAGCGTTCCAGAGCCTCGGTGCCACCACCTGAAATGCTCTATCACCACGGGTTTTAAAATGGGTTCTAGGGACCGACAGCAGTAGCTGATTAGAAGACCTCAGAGTTCTAGACTGACAGAGTGGCTTCAAAAGATTGAAAACATATTTGGGAGTCTCACCATGGAGTGCTTTAAAAGTTAAAACCAAAATTTTAAAATGAACCCTAAAATATATCGGAAGCCAGTGGAGAGAGTACAGAACAGGAGTAATATGATCCGTTCTGCGGGTTCCAGTCAAAAGTCTGGCTGCAGCGTTCTGCACAGACTGAAGAGAAGCCATGGTGGATTTACTTATCCCTACTAAAAGGCCGTTACAATAATCCAACCGAGAAGAAATAAAAGCATGGACAACCATTTCTAATTCTGTCTTAGATAAAATAGCTCGCAACTTTGAAATGTTCCTTAAATGATAAAAACAGTTGCGAACTAACAGTTTACAATGACTGTCCATTGACAGAGAGCTGTCAAAGAGAACACCCAGATATCTAAGGTTGTTTTTGTTCGAAGGATTTAAGAACCCAAGATGCTTCCTTATTTCCAAGATTTTATCATCTGGAGCAACGATAAGTGTTTCAGTCTTAGCAGCATTTAACTGCAAGTGGTTGTCATTAAGCCAAATTTTAATGTCAGATAGGCAGTTACTGAGTTCGGTCAATTTGTAAAATTCAGACAATCGAAAAGAACAGTAGATTTGAATATCGTCTGCATAGACATGGTATGAGACGTTACTGTAGCGATCGAAAATAAAACTCAATGGGCGAATGTACAGTAAAAATAAGAGTGGGCCCAAAACTGAACCCTGGGGCACCCCATAGGACAGCTCAGAAACAGAGTGAACATTGTTCATAAAAACAGTAAAAGACCTATCAGACAAATAAGACTTAAACCAGTTTAAAACAGTGCCAGAAATACCAAACAGAGCTCTCAATCTGTTGATAAGAACAGTGTGATCCACAGTATCAAAAGCTGAAGACAGATCCAGGGCAACAAACACAGTGTAATGTCCAGAATCAGCTGCCATCAACACATCACTGGACACTTTTAATAATGCTGTTTCTGTGGAATGCAGTCTACGAAAACCTGATTGGAAATTGTCCATAAGTTCATTTTCCTCCATAAAAAAGTTCAATTGTTGTGCTACAACCTTCTCAAGGATCTTTGACATGAATGGAAGTTTAGAGATAGGTCTGTAGTTTTCAGGCAGAGAGGAATCCAGGTTAGGCTTTTTTAGCAGAGGACAAACTGCAGCAGTCTTAAAGCATTTAGGTACAGATCCAGAACATAGGGATAAATTTATCAAGCTGACTACACTTGGACCAATACAATTAAAAATATCTTTAAAAAGAGATGTTGGTACTATATCCAGTGGACTCGAAGACAATTTCATTTGTGTCAAAAGATCATTGATATCATTAATGGTTACTGTACTAAAAGAGGACCATGTATTTGAAGTCAAAGGTTGAGGGTCCAGGTGGTTAGCAAGTGACGGAGAGATACTAGCTCTAATATTTGCAACTTTGTCCGTAAATTTTTTTTAAAACTGATTACAATCAGCATGTGTAAAAGCACTTTGAAATGAGCACAGTGGAGAAACAATGTTCTTAATAGTGTCAAATAAGATTTTCGAATTTCTTCCTTTTGATTTGATGAGATCAGCAAAATAATTTAATCTTGCATTTTTGATCATCTCATTTAATGAACTAATTAAGTCTTTAAGGTGAACCAACAGATCAGTACGTTTCCATAAACGTTCAGTTTTCCTGCATTCTCTCCTCAATGTCATGATTTCCTTGTTAATCCAAGGAGAGCCTGTACGATAAACAGTGTTCTGCTTTAATGGTGCAACTAAATTCAAAATGTCATTGCAGTAAATGTTAAAGCCAGAAACTGCTAAGTCCACATCCAAAGAATTACAAACTAAGGCGGTAGGATCAAAATGAGAGATAAAAGTTTCAGCTGTGTGCTCAGTTATGATCCTTCTTTGGATCAAACGACTAGGAGGAGCAGGGTCAGGGCTGAAGGACACATTAAAATATATGCAACTATGATCACTGAATAATATGTCCTTCACACGAACATGATCAATATTGAGGCCAAAAGAAAAAACAAGATCTAAAATATGGCCTTTGCAATGTGTGGGAGAATTGACATGTTGAATAAAGTGGAAAGACTCAGTGATAGAAATGAGGTCAGCAGCTGCCTTACAAGAATCATCATCTACGTGCAAATTAAAATCACCCAAAATTATAATTTTCTCCAGCTTGATGATAGTAGACAGCAGCTCAGTAAATTCAGATAAAAACTCTCCGGCCGCGCCGGGAGGCCTGTATACCAAAATACAATAAAACAACTTAAAAGAGCCAACTTTAATTATCTGAAGTTCAAAAGTAGAAAAAGGTGATGGTTTTACCAGTCTGCAGCCCTTTTAAACCGCCGGTGTCTCCGCCGACACTTTTTCGGCGGAGACACATGGTCGCTAGTCCACCTCCTCTGCGCCCTTCTCTGGGAGTTGCAAGCACCGAACAGTTTCCTGGACAGAGCTCCCGCAGGTGAACAAAATCCAAACTTTGTTGCCATGTTTCAGTTAAAAACATGAAATGGAGTGATTCCTTAGTAAACAGTTCGTTCACAGCAAATGATTTGTTACTGATGGAGCGAACGTTGAGGAGGGCCATGCGCAAACATGAGGGATTATCCACTCTCGCATCCAAATCCAGCGGCACACAGATTAAGTTGCTCTTGTCAGCGAAGCGATTATGGCGAAAAAACCTCCTTTGTTGAACAGGTAGAACTCCATTCATGCAAGGTGAGTCAAATATCGATGATGGGTCATTGCAGGACCCGACAAATTCAGCTCCCCGCGACGTGTCTGATGCCCAGCTGGATTGCATAATCCGCAGGCATCGTGATGAAACCCATTCACCAGCCACAAATCGATCTTCTTAAACGAGCCTTGACTCCGGCTCTAGATCCCCTCTTTCGTTTCTTGCTTCTGGCGTATTGCAGCAAGCACTCAGGTGAGCAGCAAACAAACGGCGGTGGACCACTCCCTCTAGAACTGCTCCAGCTGTTACAACAGCACAGCGACTCCTTGATCGCCAGCAGCGCATCTCGGTTGTAAACACGAACAGCAAACGTGACACAGTTACTAATAAAAACTAAATAGACTAAAAATAAAAGCAACAGACGGCTAAAACGGATAAATCGGGTAGCACTGGCGAAGCCACACAAAGGCGCCATCTTGCCACACAGGTGCTGCTCACACAGGTGCTGCTCACACAGGTGCTGCTCACACAGGTGCTGCTCACACAAATTATATACGGTAACCTCTTTGAAATACAAACATTTTGTACTCTACTTGTTAGTAACTGACTTAAAACATATTAGACACCACCTAAATATTCCTGCCAGTGATTCTGGAAACTAAATTGTAATAGCAGTCCTCAGACTGTGAAATTCCCCAGGTCTATTAGTTTCTTAAACAATTCCTTCTCTTTTTGGTGATTTGTAAGAGATTATGGTCACCCATAAATACTCTGTGGCAGATTTCCTCCAGATAGGAGACCTTATCTTTGGCGTTTTATTCTCAGCAATAAACTACTGCTGCTGCATTGTAATATACAGAACACAGGCAATCTTGATTGTAGGGTTTAGTCAACGTCATTTAAGATGAATGGTTATCTGAACGCCACCTAATCAGTTTTTGATTCTGTACAAAACAGTAATAAAAACTGTAATTATGTTTTATAGATATGCAAATGCTACATTACCATTTTAGCACATTGGTTTGCTGCGATGTAGAATACTGATTGCCAAATAAAATGCTGAAGATGTAAAACTGTGTTCTGTAAAAACTGTACAAATTTCAAGAAAGAAGACCATAAAGACTTAGTTGTAAAGAAAGAAAATAGGCCGTGAAGGAACTTCTGAATTGTTCTTTGAGTTGTTTCCAGATATATTTTATTCTTCTTTTTGTCAACATTTTTTAACTGTTTTCATCTTTGTCTAATTTCAATAACCCTGTGCAGAAGGTGGAAACAGGAGGGGGTCTCCTAAAATAAGAAACTTAATTTTCTTTATAATAGTAACTTGACTTTTCACTCCAACATAAATCAAATGCCCACTATGAGTTATGTTGCATGTCATGTAAGAATATTTTTAAAAGTAGCAAAAGGGGTAAAGTATTTGTATCCCAACTTCAAGATCATTTGCTTTGTTTGACGTAATGTTATTGCTTTCTTAAAAGTTTCCCATAAATTACTATTTCCATCAGTTATTCAGTTTAAATGGTTTAAAAAGTAAAAAATGGAGCAGGTAACTTAGTGAAAAAGAAGTTGTAAAGACATAAAAAGTTATTTCCATCCTCAGTACATGTAGACAATATTTTTTTTATGTACGGTATGTTTGTTTGGCAGAAAATACCATTTAAATTTAATCAAAGTCCAAACACAATATGATGAACACCTTAAATGTGTCTGGATTTACACAGATGGGATTTTAGTGTCTCTATGTTGAGAGACTGTTCTGATAATTGAGTTCATCATAAGCAGGTCTGCAACCTGCCTGAGGAGCAGCTCATTAGAGTGTTTCAGCTTTCAGTGTCCTGATACTCTGATGAAGAGGAGAAATACTTTCAACCTCCTACTGATTAATGTGTTTTCAGGCAGTGTGTACTTAAACGTGCCTCAGCTGCAGTAAGATTACTGCTGATCATAGTGTGTGTGTGTGTGTGTGCGTGCGTGCGTGCGTGCGTGCGTGCGTGCGTGCGTGCGTGCGTGCGCGCGCATGTGCACGCACCAGCATAATTGCCAATGTTTGAAGTCAGTCAGCAGCTTAAACCAACTGAGTGGATTCAGAGGCCAAAACTTTTTTAATTACAGTAATCAAACATGTGCAGATTAATTCAAGCACTACAGCCACTCTAGTTAATCTGTAACAAATTTTATTTTCATACGTTTCAGTAAAATAATCTGACCTTAGAGTCCATCAGCTGCATTTTTTTAATTGTTGCCTTTGTGCTGTCATATTTTTCTAAAAACGTATTGATTGTGTTTGTTTTTAAACTTGTGGAAAAGATGGTCAGCAACTGCTACTTTTGTAATCATGTTAACTTCTATAGTAAATAAAAATATTTAAAATACAAAAGCATATTTTTGGAACCTGTTTTGTCAGTTGTTGCACTCAAAGAGCTGAGAAGATATTTTGTTCATTCTGACAAAAGTAAAAACTAAAACTAAAATTTTTACTGTTGGAGAGAAAAAAGGAAACTCGCATTACTGTCATATTTTCACACCAAGACTCATTTTTGCTGAATAACGTTTGGCTCTTTGATTGTCCCGTTTTGGAGGTTTTGTCAACAAGGGTTTTTACCCATGATGCATGGCTCTGTGACTGTTGACTATGACTGCATTAAATGTACATCCTCCCTTCCATAATCTGTATGGCATGTAAGATAATACGCCATAATGCATGTCAAAATACATAATTTTTCAGTTTGATTGATTTGAATGTTTTTATCATCTGTTGTAAAAGGGGCTGAGGTAGTTCAGTGGTCAGTGCCGCAGTCTCGTAATCCTGAGGCTGCAGGTCTGAGCCCAGGTGGCATCAGAAAGAGCGTCCATCATAAAGCAATTGCCTGATTTTCACATATTGTAATTTTGCTTGTTGCGGTGTCCCCTTCAGAAGGGAGCAACCCAAAAAAAAAGTAATCTTTGATTAAAAATATATACTGTAATTCACTACCAAAATCTACTGCGTAATTTGTAATAAATAAGTAAAATTAGTAGTCATGTTTTGTTGCCAACAATTAGGTCATTTATTTACACTCGAACATTGATCAGTACATTTTGGTCAGTCTTGGCACATGTCAGATATTAAGTAGGCAAAATAATCACTGAATGTAAAGGAGGCAGAGGGAGAACAACGAAAACAGAGGCACCAGGTGGAAATAGAGATAAAATTATATTCTAAAAAGAAATGGGAATTAAATGCTGTAAGGTTGAGGATTGACAGAAGTACCCTATTTTTCGGACTATAAGTCACATCTTTTAGCATAAATGAGCAAGTCCTGCGACTTGTAGTCCGAAGCGACTAATTTACGTTTTTTTTCTCCCATATTTATAACCCAGTTTTTGGCTGAGATCTGATGATTTCATTCATTCTGACATGGAAAATATTGAACACTACCATTTTCAGCTGCTAGAGGGCCCTCGAGTAATATGGCAAGCCACGTGTCTCATCAATAGGTAAAAGTGGTTATTAATGAGATATTTTGCTTGCCATACCGAAGCCACCTTCATCTTGCTCTGGAACTCCTGGAGCTTTATTTTGATGCGCCGCACAGGCGAAATGCAGCTTATTTGACCATTAAAGTGCATTTATTAAGGAAAAGTTCAACTGAGACACACCTTTGCTATAATGTCGAGCAAACAAATACGTAATTGTTTTTAAGTGTTAATCTTATAAAATTGTTGCTAAAGTCTTACCGTGCTCGCTCCCGCGGCCGCCATTTGGCAGTGTTACGACTGATGAAGATCAAAACACATTTAAAGGACGTAGGACACAAAGAAAAGGGTTTTGACAGAAGTTTATTAACTAAACTAAATGGTAAATGGTAAATGGAGCTTATTTATATAGCGCTTTCCAGCCCCTTGTGAGGAGCCCCAAAGCGCTTTACAATACCAGCCATCCACCCATTCATTCAGACATTCATACACCGGTAGTGGTAGCCTGCCTTGCAAGGCGCCATCCAGACCTACCGGGAGCAACTCGGGGTTAAGTGTCTTGCCCAGGGACACAACGACACATGGTGGGCGGATGCGGGATTCGAACCTCCAACCTTCCGATCAGGGGTCGACTGCCATTACCACTACACCACGGCCGCCCGTTAAAGGTCTTCTGCAGCAGTGGAACCACCACCGGCTTCTCCAGACGTCCCACGTCACACTAAAATAAAAAATAAAAAGAAAGTTCAACTGAGAGATGGGTTGGGGAAAAGCGGCCAAAAGGAAAATAAGGCTGCCCAACAGAGCCAACTCCTATAGAGCCGTAGAACCCTTTGGACAGCGGGCTACCTGTACCAAAACTCTAGGCCTAAAAGATAAAACTAAAAGCAAAAACAGGACTACCAGCCTTACCCCAACCAGAAAGTTATAAAAGTAAATGTATGCTAAGAAAAAGAGAAAAGAGACAAAAAAGGAACTTGAGCCAACACAGCTGTCTCCAGAGGACAGCTCTCCTGAGCCCAGTCTATGCGACTCAGAACCCTCAACGGCTCAGGTTCCCTTCTCTAGGTAGTCTAGAGCCCACACGATCCTCTACACAAGAGAACCAGAGCACATTAGTGCTCTAACCAACACACTCAAAAATGAGTGTACCAACGACCTCTAACCTGCTAGAGATCACCACAACCAGGGAGGGTGGAGAAACTCCCAGTTCTACAAACAAACATCTGTAGGATTCTACTAATGAATGTAAAAGTAACAATAAGTACACAGCAGGCTTCAATCTACCAACCTGTACTCTCAAACGTCCTCTAACCATCCAAACCTCCACTCTGTTCTGGCCTTTTCCCTCAGCTTATAAAAGGAAGAGAGTCAGCAGGTGTTTGCAGCTCAGCTAATCAAGCCTGATCAATCAAGCTGTTAAAAAAACAGAGGCAGCATCAGGCTGCAGGACTCAGTAGACTCTGTCAGTAGACATAACAGCTAGAGATGACGGCAACCGTCAACATCAATGAGGACCCTCATCAATACGCATACCGTGAGAACCGATCAACAGAGGACGCCATTTCTTCCGTGGTCCACACTGCTCTCACCCACCTGGATCAGAAAGACTCATACGTGCGTCTGCTCTTTGTGGACTTCACATCTGCCTTCAACACCATGATCCCCCAAACTCTGATAGACAAACTATCTACACTTGGACTAAGCCCCTCTATTTGTAACTGGGTACTAGACTTCTTAACAGACAGACCACAGTCCGTGAAGATCCACAACTTCTCCTCCTCCACCATAACCCTCAGCACTGGCTCTCCTCAGGGATGTGTGCTGAGCCCCCTTCTGTTCACTCTGCTCACATATGATTGTACAGCCACACTTCCAGGCTGTCATATTGTTAAGTTTGCAGATGATACAGCGGTGGTGGGATGCATCACAAACAATGATGAGTCCAGCTACAGACAGGAGGTGGAACACCTGGAGAGCTGGTGCAAAGAGAATAATCTTCACATGAATGTGAAGAAGACAAAGGAGATGATTGTGGACTTCAGAAGGAACAAACACACCCATGCCCCACTGATAATAGGTGGGTCTGCAGTGGAAGTGGTCTCCAGCTACAAATACTTGGGTGTACACATGAATGATAACCTCAGCTGGAGCAACAACACCACCAGCCTGATCAAGAAAGGTCATCAGAGACTCTACTTCCTCAGACGGCTGAGACGAGCTGGTCTGAGCAGCCCAGTTCTCACCTCCTTCTACAGGTGTGCAGTGGAGAGCATCCTGTGCTCCAGCATCAACGTGTGGCATGGAGGCTGCACAGTTGAAGAGAGGAAAGCTCTGCAGAGAGTGGTGAAGGCTGCACAGAAGTCTGTTGGAGTCAGTCTCCCCACCATCACAGACATTTACACCTCTAGATGCAGGAAAAGAGCCACCTGTATCATGAAAGACCTCACTCATCCAGCACACTCACTCTTTGCCCCACTCCCCTCAGGACGGAGGTTGAGGAGCATCAAGTGTAGAACCACTAGACTGAGGAACAGCTTCTACCCTGAGGCTGTTAGACTCATGAATAAATAAAAATAAAATTAAAATAAACACTGCAAAATATCACATCATGCTGATGCTGATCTGTTTTCTTGTTGCTGTGTTCATCTGTGTTCATCTGTGACCATCTGCTCATACAAACTCATGTTCGTGCTGCTGTTTATTCCCACTATATTAGGCTTAGTGTATTACTAGTTGATGTTTTTCTTAGTTAGTTCTCGATGTTATTACTGTTTTTCTCTTTCATTTGTTGTTGGATGTAACTGGGACCTCGTGTACATAATCTCGTTTTCATCTCATGTACCACATGCGGTGCAAATGACAATAAAGACTCTCTGACTCTGACTCTGACTCTCTCTGACTAACAGACAGCCAGTCGATTTTTGGCACAACACTGGCCTGCGTTTTGGGGTTGTCAGCAGTGAGTCACCGTTGACCACTCAAAAACGCCGGTGACGCATAACAAATGCGACGCGTCATCAGTGACTCATAATAGGTGCGACTTATAAGGCAAAGCGTTGTATTTATGATTTTGTTCCCACTTTATTAGACATAATTGGACTGATGTGACTTATATGGCGGTGCAGCTTTTAAGGCAGAAAGTACGTTAGTCATTTTTGTGGAGGAAATCAAGTGGTAGATGGCGTTAAAACAATCGCCGGTGCTAAGGGAGTGGTGGCGCAGAGGTTAGAGACGGTGGGCCTGTGATCAGAAGATCGTCGTTCAAGCCCCGGCACTGACAACATCAAAATGTAGGTGGAAAAGGTGAAACATCCACACCTGCCTCCACACTCATTCGCCCCACTCTGGGCCTCTTAGCAAGGCCCTTAACCCCCACCATCTGCTCCCTAAACAGGTCTCTCTTGAAAATGAGTTGTCATGGCTCAATGAGACTACCTGTAGAAATAAAGGGTAAATGGAAAAAAAACATATGTTAATGAGCTGTGCTGAGATTTTCAAAACTCTGATAGGAGAATTTCAACAAATGATCCCCTAATTTAGTTGTAAACATTACATTACATTACATTAACCCCTAAATAATCATTTGATGATGTAGAAATTGTGTTGGAAATTTGAAAATTCAAATAAAAACACAGAAAGATCCCGTATTTTGACAACTATTATGACTTTATGCCTTACTGCATATGCCACTTTTGCCTCTACACCAACATCAACTACTACCTCATACATATACTGTGTACATTAACTCATATGCTGCTTTGCCACTCTTTGCAAATGTCAATGCTAGAACCTTCAGTTTATTTTATAGATATACTTTTTATACTTTTTTATACTACTATGCAAAAACTCAGGACAGTATTACACTTTTATTATTTCATTTTATGCTTATGTTCATTAAATGTTTAGTGTTTTAGTGTTGGTGTAAATTTTCATACTTTTATACTACTATGCAAAAACTCAGGACAGTGTTACACTTTTACTATTTTATGCTTTTCATATGATTGCCCCTAAACTCTGGAATGACCTTCCGAGTGACATAAGACAAGCCTCGTCCATTGTAGTTTTTAAGTCTCTTCTTAAAACTCATCTTTTCTCTTTGGCTTTTGACGCGATCCGAGATGTTTGATTTTGTTTTATTGTGTGAAACTTTACTATTTTAATGCTAGTCTTTTATCGGACCTTTTTAATTTTGTACTGTATTTTATTTTTGTACTGTATTTTATGTTTGTGTACACAGCACTTTGGTCTCACGGTTTTATAAAGTGCTTTAGAAATAAAGTTGGTATGGTATGGTATGGTTATGTTTATTAAATGTTTCAGTGTTTTAGTGTTTAAATGGTTACTGTTGCACCGAGGGACTGAGAGAAACGCAATTTCAATCCTGTGTATGTCCTGCACATATTGCAGTTCTGACAATAAAGTTGACTTTGACTTTGACTTTATTGTTACCCTTTTTTCCATGACTAAATCCATGTTTTGGGGAACAGGTTTGAACCAGGATAGTCTAAATTTGGCACAAATCTTATGTTAGTGTACTTGTTTTTCCTTGCATTTATTCAGCATGTGTATATATACATGTGTATGTACTGTATATATATACACTGTATACCGTATTTTCCACCTGAAAAGTCGCACCTCTCTATAAGTCGCTTTGTCCAATTATTTGCAATAAATTGGAAAAATCCATAAACATGTTTATTTAAGTCGCATCTATTATGCGTCACCGCTATGCGACGCGTCAGCGCGTCATTTGCCCTGCTGAAAATGGTGGCCACAGAAGCATGCACGGAAGGACTTTTAACAAGATTAACACGGTAAAAACAATTATTTGTCTGCTGAAAATTATAGCAAAGATGTGTCTTAGCTTAACCGTTCCTTAATAAATTCACGTAATGGTCAAATCTGCTGGATTTAAATTGTTTCGCTTTGACGTCTTCCAAACGGTCGCGCGCTGCGAAAATAAATTATAAATAAATCTAATTTTAGCTCAAACAACTCCAACAGCTAACAGTTTGTAAATGACCACCAAGTAATTACTTTCTGTAAGTTTAAAGAAAATGTGGCGTGTGGTTTATGAGCTATTTTGGTAAATATTAGCCGGAAAAACAACGTAGCTAACTGCTACACATTTACGGTTATAAAACATCGAATTTTATCTCAAACAATTCCAACAGCTAACAGTGACCACCAAGTAATTACTTTCTGTAATTTTCATAAAAATCTGTCCTGTGGTTTATGAGCTATTTGCTAAAAAGTACCCGGAAAAACAACGAAGCTAACCGCGACACATTTACGGTTATAAAACATCGAATTTTATCTCAAACATCTCATAAAGGTAGTCAGTTGTAAATGGCCATCTAGTGATTACTTTCTGTAAGTTTCAACAAAATCTGTCCTGTGGTTCTTGACCTATTTTGCTAACAAACACTGAGCTAACAGTAGTTCATACCTCCAGAGCAGGAGGCCGGGCAGCGACAGAGTGTGTCCGACCAGAGGAGGCTGCCGTCGGACACATGAGCTGGAAACAGTCGGTGGACTCTTTGGAAGTGTCAGAGCTCCAGAGCAAGGCTGCGACAGAGTCAGTCCGATAAGAGGAGGCTGCCGTCGGAAACATGAGGTTGTAACGGTCGGTGTACCCTAGCGGACAAAAGTGGTACTGCACCCCTAGCGGCCAAAAGTGGTACTGCACCTTTTTTTTTTGCCAAAATGAAAAACGATCATATCTGAGCCAAAAATTGGTCTAAAAATACGGGGGAAAAAATCCATAAACAGGTTGCACCTCTCTATAAGTCGCAGGGCATGCAAATTAGGCAAAAAGGTGCAACTTATAGACCGGAAATACGGTATGTATATATATATTTTTTTTTTTCTTGTACAAGAGAAATATCTGACAAAACAACAATTATCACATGTTTTTGTGGACCTTGAAAAAGTTTTCAATCGAGTTCCCCGTGAAGCAATCAGTTGGAGTCTAAGTCGACAAAACGTTCCCGAATATCTTGTTTGTCTAGTCATGGCAACATACACAAATGCCAAGATATTCATCAGCACAACGGTTGGGAATACGGATGCGTTCGACATTGGCGTTGGCGTTCACCAAGGCTCGATACTCAGCCCACTGTTATTAATCACAGTAATGGAAGAAATCACAAAGTCGATACGCACTGGCGACATTTGGAATGTGATGTACGCAGATGATATCATTCTAACAGCCACATCAGAACAGAGCGCGGCGCGAATGTTTGAAGAATGGAACACTCGACTCGCCGACCATGGGTTCAAAGTCAACATTGACAAAACAAAAGCGATGAACACTGGCGAATCCGTCGAATCTACACCCACTGGTCGTTGGCCCTGTTCAGTTTGCAAAGCTGGTGTGGGAACAGCAATTCAATCATGTGTCAACAGTGCCAACAGTGGTGTCACAAACGTTGTTCAAAAATAAGTGGTCCATTGTCGTAAGCGACCAATTTTGTTTGTCCTACTTGCATCAATCCACGACAACAAGTACAACGCAACAATACAATTGGAGCCGTTGGCGTCGAAACAGTCAAGTCATTTCAATATCTAGGGCAGGGGTCACCAACCTTTTTGAAACTGAGATTTACTTCGTGGGTACGGAGTCATACAAAGGGTACCAGTTTGATAAACTATTTGGAAATAACAAAGCGTAAATAGACCTTTTACCAGTTGACGTCATCGCGCATGCGCACTCGCTTTTTTCGAGACTCAACCGGAAGCACGGGCACGCAACTGGAGTGTTGTCAGTACTGGCAACGGTCGCGTTGGAGAAATAAGACTTTTATTGTGTTTATAATTGTTTCAGGCAACTTCAACGAGTAAAAGAAGAAGGTGTGACTTGTTCGTTTTACAACGTCCCTCTGGGAAAGTCGAGTAGAGCGACTAAAAGAAGGAAGATGAGGAGGAAAACTGTACCACCGCCGGCTTGTACCGGCAGGATTTCCCCCCGGCACGATGCATCAACGTGTGTGCGTTTTTTATCTGGCATGGACATTAATGATCCAAGCTCCGTGGATTACGTTCCTACATTACATCTTGGATATGGGAAACAGACAGGGCGGAGAACGATCTCCCGCAGCTACTGGGCAGCTGCTAAGCTAGCAGCAGCTAGCTAGTTCGACGAGACCGCTAGCAGCAGCTAGCTAGTTCGACGAGACCGTTGTTCTTTGGTCTCCGCTGCGTGTGTTGGGGTTTCGGCCTGTTTTGACCTGCGACATGCAAAGAGATTCTTCCTTCAACCCCACTGAAGAGCAGGTGAGTGGAATGTCAAAACGTTTGATAAGCCAACCGTTAACCGAATTAAGCTACCAGTAAATGCATGATTTTTTGAGCCGGGACTTAGTGGCTCTGCCTGGGTGAAGGTTCAGGCAGCCCCGCCGCGCGCACGGTTCATCTGTAGCCAGGACTTAGTGGCTCCTGGCTGGGTCCAGCCGGTTCTGGACCTCCAGGGCGCACGTGGATCAGGTGTAGCCGGGACTTAGTGGCTCCTGCCTGGGTGAAGGTTCAGGCAGCCCCCGCCGCGCGCGCACGGTTCATCTGTAGCCAAAAAAAGCAACCCTGTAGACAATGTGTATGGCCGTGCGGTTTTCCTCCTCTCGTGTCCGCGGCACAATGTTCAGGCGTTTTGACCAGCGGTTGTTCACTATTTTAAGAAAACAAGCTTCTAAATTACAACTCGCTATCATTACGAAGCTCCTCGACCCCTTGCTGAGCCCCTACATCCGGTTAGGGCTTTTTGCCGTCCAATCAGAACGCTCGTTTCAGGCGAGCTTTGCGTGATGACGTCAACTGGTAAAAGGTCTATTGAAAAAAAAAAGTATAATAAACATATTTTTAAGAACATATTTTCAAGATAGACATTTTAAAATATATATAATACAAAAAAGAATAACAACTGAATAAAATTAAATTTTAAATGCAGCTTAGTAGTGAGTTGTGCTATTTTTAGAACAAGTCCGGAGGCACCTCAAATGGTCCATGGGGGCACCCGGGTGCCCGCGGGTCCACGTTGGTGACCCCTGATCTAGGGGATGTGTTGGGCTGTACTGGAACAGCCGAAGCTGCAATTCGGGCACGCATACGTGTTGCGTGGAATAAATGGCATCTACTCGCTTCTATACTGATGCTGCGTTACATCCCGCAACTCCTACGTTCAAGACACTTTATGGCTCAGTGACCCCAAAAATACACTGCACGCGGCTCCGCCCCGCTCCGGTCCGCAGGTCGCAGCTGAGCGAGTCCAATTTCCACTGCCTGCGCTCCGCTCAGGTCCGCCTGGATGCGCCGCTCCGAGACACGTGCGAGATCGCGCGATAAATCAAGTGATAAATAAGTAAGTCAGAACAAAACAATTCATTCGGTGGAAGATGGAGAACAACTGTAGAGAGACTGCTGCCTTGATCTTCTCTCGTAAATGAGCTACATGGTTTGAGCAACAGGAAGTGATGTTTACATTTCAGAATAAAATACTTTTTTATTTATTTATTTCTTGTATTGCGTTATTAGGCGTAGTCATAGTCATAAATATAATAGTTTAGTCATAGAATGCTATAAATGATAGTTTGACAGCATTTTTGTACAAATAAATCCGTATAGAGCTAGGATTAGTCCGCCTGTGGTGATTTTATTTTGTAAATACGGAAGTTGTGCTCGTTCCTTTTCCTGTTGGTGCGACGTAATCTTCAAAAGTTGACTACGGCACAGCTCCGTCATCCGGCAGAAATAGAAAAATTTCTAATTTTGACGGACTGCCGTCCGCTCTCCGCAGCTCTCCGCCGCCGTGCGGAGCCAGTGTAAATTCTGTCATTGATTATAATGGGTGCGTATTTGCTGCGGAGGTCGGACCGGAGCGGGGCGGAGCTGCAACGCGTGTAGTGTATTTTTGGCGTGATACGTCCCGTGCTGTTGTATGGCGCAGAAACATGGCCAATGACAACAAAACTCGAACAGCAACTTCACCAAACTGACATGAAAATGCTCCGATGGATGCAACGCATTACTCTTAAAGATCACATCCAATCGACCGAAATCCTGCGTCGAGCTGGCTTATGTGCGATTAAGGACTCATGCCAGCAACACCGTTTGCAGTGGTTCGACCATGTTAAATGAAGTGAAAACAGTGCTATACAGTACTTGCTATTGCAAACCTTGAAGTACCTGGCACCCGTCCCAAAGGCCGTCCGAAAAAGACCTGGGTGCAAACGATTCAACAAGATCTGAAAGCGTTGAACCTCAATGAACTGGACGCAACTGACCCTAATCTGGCATCAAAAACTTGGCGACAAAGAAGTAACGTCCCACCCCGGAATCGGGAAAACGGACGTTAAACGAAGATAGATATAGATATACTATATATATATATATATAGATATATAGATATATATATATA